>PVIH01009420.1:0-82550 GCA_004025045.1 Sigmodon hispidus | reverse complement strand
AAAGAGAAAGCTTTGGATAGATCCGAGCAGGCAGAGGCTGACAAGAAGGCGGCGGAAGACCGAAGCAAGCAGCTGGAGGATGAGCTAGTGTCACTGCAAAAGAAACTCAAGGGCACTGAAGATGAACTGGACAAATACTCCGAGGCTCTCAAAGATGCCCAGGAGAAGTTGGAGCTGGCGGAGAAAAAGGCCACAGACGCTGAAGCTGATGTAGCTTCTCTGAACAGACGCATCCAGCTGGTTGAGGAGGAGCTGGATCGTGCTCAGGAGCGTCTGGCCACAGCTCTTCAGAAGCTGGAGGAGGCTGAGAAGGCCGCAGATGAGAGTGAGAGAGGCATGAAAGTCATTGAAAGCCGAGCCCAAAAGGATGAAGAAAAGATGGAAATTCAGGAGATCCAGCTGAAAGAAGCCAAGCACATTGCTGAAGATGCTGACCGCAAGTATGAAGAGGTGGCCCGTAAGCTGGTCATCATTGAAAGTGATCTGGAACGTGCAGAGGAACGGGCTGAGCTTTCTGAAGGCCAAGTTCGACAGCTGGAAGAACAATTAAGAATAATGGATCAGACCTTGAAAGCATTAATGGCTGCAGAGGATAAGTACTCGCAGAAGGAAGACAAATATGAGGAGGAGATCAAGGTTCTTTCTGACAAGCTGAAGGAGGCTGAGACTCGGGCTGAGTTTGCAGAGAGATCAGTAACTAAATTGGAGAAAAGCATTGATGACTTAGAAGAGAAAGTGGCTCATGCCAAAGAAGAAAACCTTAGTATGCACCAGATGCTGGACCAGACCTTACTGGAGCTTAACAACACGTGAAAACCTCCTTAGCTGCCGCCACTTTCATTCATTTTCCTTTCGTTGTTTTGTTTTTAAACACCTGCTTACCAAGAAACTCTTTCGATGCATTCTTATATACTTTTAACCACTGTCACCGAGACATCTGCAAAGACCGAGCTAGGGCAGGGGGTGGGGACAGTCACACAGAAAGGCAAGCCCAAGCTGGGTCACTCATCATTTAAACGTGCCATTTCCCAGGTTGACACTGCCACACTTTATGGCGTTTAGATATGCAGTTTGCTTAGTCAGGATAGGAAACCTCACAAAAACCGATTTCCAACCAGAGTGCCAAAGTGGAGTCACCAAGAAGACTGATGTTGGAGGCAGTCAGGTGCCCACTGGTGCTACATTACATTAAACAAAAGGACCCCTGGGGGTCTTTTCTTCAATATTATACAACTTAGCCTCTGTCCAACACTAATTTATTTTGTTTTGAGTTTTATTGCAAGACAAGACTATGGATTTCTGATGTCTGTGTTCACTAAGTCAAGGATTTGGAAGCCACATTGGTCTTTTAGGGGTCCCATTCCTTCCCTACTGACACACTTGCAGCCCCTTCCTGCTCAGCAGGGAGAGCATTCAAAGTAGATTGCCCCCTTTCCAGTTCTCCATGTCAGAGTGTAAGATCTAGGCACTACATACAGAATTGGTAAAGAAATGGCATTTTCTTAAGAGTTATAACTGTATGTAAACATTGTATAATGATATGGAATAAAATGCACATTGTAGGACATTTTCTAAAAAAAAAAAAAAAAAAAAGAACGCCTGTGTAAATAATCTGCACTTAGGACATTCCACAGATTAGGCTGCATACCAACCCTTCCTCATGACCCTCTGCCCTGCTGACCTCCTTCTTTACTATATAAACCCCCTGAGGGGGGAAAAAACGCAGCTCAATCAGAATACTGTTCTGCTGTCATGTTCTTTGTGTCTTTTGCTCCTTTCATTTCTCCCCTCTAGGTCGTTGGGTCCCCTTTTCCTTGTCCCGCTGGCCATGACTATAAGTATTCCTAGCACTCCACGTGGTTGAGTCAACATGGCTCCAGTGGGATGCACCTTGTATGGAGGCACATGCCTGGGTGTGGCTGCATAAACCCTGCAGAACTGCATATAGAAGTACCTCCCTGGATGCATACGGAGGCACACCCTAAAAAGAGATGCAACGTTTTGGTTGCTCTCTTCTCCTCTCCTTCTGTCTTGCTTCTGTTTCTCTACCAGCCTGGGAACTCTCTTAAATAAACTCTCATGTGGCCTTGGTAGTGCAAGTGTGTGTGTCTCTTCTCTCATGCGAAACCAACAATGACATCTTCTGATTTGTACTTTCTGTGGTTAAATTTTCTGTAAACTTATCTTATATACCAGATAATTAATAGAATCTTCTCTTTGTATTTTTTTTTTCAGGAGAAATTTGTAATTCTCAAGAAGGCAACATTCTCCTTACTTCATCAACATTTTTCCTAAGATACCTGCATCTGAATCATCCAGTAGGATATCATCTATGTAATGGTAAATTATAGATTGAGGAAACTATTTACAAATTATTTCTAATAGCTGTTGTAAAAAATATTGATATAAGGTGGGGCTGTTTAACAATCCTTGTGGAAAGCCTTTTTATTGATATCTTTTAACAGGTTGAGCATTGTTATAAATAGTTATTATGAAGGCAGGTTTTTCTCTATCCTGTTCTTGTAAAGGTATAGTACAAAATCAGTCTTTTAAATCAATCACTATAATAGACTTTCCCTGAGATAATATGGAAGGCAAGAGAATTCTAGGTTATAAACAACCCATTGGCTGAATTACCTTGTATATGGTTCTTAAATCTGTTAACACTCTCCATTTTCTGGATTTTTTTTAAAAAAAATAACATAGAATTCCAAGGACTGGTTAATTATCAATATGTTTAATATTTAGCTGCTCCTGTATCTGCTATTCTAATGCCTGTAATTTCTGTGATGTCAAAGGCCATTGTTCCACCTAGACAGGTTTATCAGTTAGTCATTTTAAAGGTAGGGCTTTTGGTACCTTTGAAAGATCAGTAGCTATTGTGCCTTTCCTGAAGCCTGAATGGTCAGTGACTATTCTTGATAATATCTTTTAATATTCCTCTCAGAAGCATATGCTAGTTTATAGTTTATTTCTGAGATTGGAGGAATGTTAATCTTGATTTCATTGTTGCAATGAATCACATTCCTGTGAATTTACTGCTATGTTGGGCACACATGGTCTTAATTTTTCTATCTGTTCTTCTAGACCTATACATCTGTCCCATCTTACATTTTTTTTTACCTGAGATAAAGTCCTAATCCCTAGAAGCTGAACATTTACCCCTTGAAGAGACCAATCTGGATGTCAAGATTTTGGTGAAATTATTGTCACATCTGTACCTGTATCTATAAAACCTCAAATTTCAATGCCATTTATTTGTAATTTTAGCCTTGGTCTTTGATCATTTATAAAAATTTTCCAAAAAAAATTGTTTTATGATCTCTCCTAAAAATTTTATTTTATCTACCAAAGTTTTTCTTTTATCTAGAGCAGTATAGTTCTTAACAATATGTATTAAGTCTTTTAATTGGTCTGTGGAAGGGTTTCCCCAGTACTGACAGAAAATATTTTAATCAAAATTTAACATTTGGGCCTATGAGAGCCTCCTTAAGGCATTTCCTGTTAAAAAAGGATTACCTTCCTTGTCCTACATGAATTTGCATTCATTAGTCTAGTGCCAGCCATTGCCACATCTTCTGCATACTCCATACTGTTTGAATTATTTCTAGAAAAAAAAAACATCATTTCCAGGAATGCTTTGTTTAGAACCCCTTTTCAGATGACTTGGTTTACCACAATAAGAACATCTGACCTTTTGATTTTTCTTAAAATTTTTAGAAATCTCACCATGTTCTCACTTTAACATGCTCAGAAAGAGTCCTTGGTGGTCATTCTTATATGGTAACTGGGTAAATTAAGGCTGGTGTTCTAATAACCTTATGTAACATCTCTTCAGTTTTATAATTGAATGGAAGTGCCAATTCTGTTCTAAATTCCTCTGTTTGTGTCTGAGTTTTTTTTTTTCTTATTTTTATTAGTAGGTCTTTTTAAAGCTTGTATCTTATCAATAGTAAGTCTTTCTAAGGCTTGTATCTTATCAGTTAAATTATCATATTTGGCACAGTTACAAAATCACTTTTGTAAGGATAAGTTATTAACCACCAAACTGATAATAATTATAATCAAGATTATGTCAATTTCAGATAAGTAGTTTATCCTTGCATCTAAATTCTATTTTCAAGTCATCTTATAGTAGCACTCTTTATACAGGGTCTTAGTGCCCTGCATTGTGATGCTCCTTCACTTAAAGGACTTATCAGGTATCTCACCAAATCTGCTGACTTCTCAGCTTATCTACAGTGTTGGCTGCTTACTAACACCCTTCCCACAATTTCCAAGCCTGAGCCTACTTTCTGGAGTCTTTCAAGCAGCAGATAATTGATGTGAGTGTTCATATCAGACACCAACCTTGGCAGAGTTATCTGGAGTGACTTCTCTGTCTGTGTAGTCATGTTGCACATTGGAGCGCCAAATGTTGTTTTGATTTTGGAACAATGGTTGCTTCTTAATCTATTCTTAATACAGCCAAAATCTGGGACCCTACAATTACTGGCCTGCTTTTCTGGCAGCAACCTGACCACTAAGGCCACAGCCTGGTGGGAATTTTGATCCTACAGATACTGGTTCTATTGCTACCACTAAACATCATGTTAACTAAATCTTTTTGTTCTATTTATAAATAAAATGCAAGACCAATGGCTGGTGTGAAAACCTGCTAGCTCACCTAGCTAACCTTCTCTCCTTGGTAGCATCTCCCAAACAGCCCTTTCTTCTTCTCTGCCAAATATCAACAACAAAAATATGTCACTCAAAACTCATCTCTAGTACTTCTGGTGCATTTTTCTATCTCTTCCAGATGCCCGCTGATGCTCTATGATTACTTTCCGTCAACTAGTTGCTAACTCTACCTCTTGACCCAAGATTAATCTTATTTAGTTAATGCAAATGCAGACTTGGAGTTCACAGTGCGATTGAATATTCCTCAACAGAGTGGACTGGAAAGGTACAAGTCTAGAAGCCAGGAACATTTCCATCTATGTTGGACAATGATGTTGCTGGCCTTGGCTAAGTAGAACAGTATGGAATTAAAGCAAAGCGCATAAAATTGAGAAATATATGGAAGATGAACTTGGCAGTTGATGGTGGGTGACTGATTCTGCCTCCTTCTTCCCACAGATCTAGTTATATGTTTAAGCATTGGCCTTTACTCAGGGTTCATTTCTGGCCTCTCAGTTTTCAAGTTTTCTCTCAGGTTCATTTCCCTTTTTATTCATCATTTTAAGCTTTTCTTTCCAGCTATCTATTTTCCTTATTGGTGCTTTTAATCAGCTGTTTTTAGTTAGATGACATTCTTGATTCTTTCATTCACTTATTCATTCTTGTTTCATATATCTGTATATATATACATATATATATATATCAGTCTTGGTGGGTGTTCTCTATGATTCTAGCACTTGAGAGGCTGAGGTAGAAGGATACTCACAAATTTAAGTCTAGCCTGCCCTTCGCAGTGAAACCTTGTATAAAACAAAAAGCAACAACAACACAAAAACAAAACTTAGTTTAAACAGCTTGCTACCAAACATGCTTCTCCATCCAGAGAAAGTTAATAAATCTTTTTTTTCCTTTGGTGGTTATCTCTCCCTTCTCTCAGGCCTTAATCATACTAAAGATTTATTCTGCCACTGAATAAATCCCAGTCTTCCTCTTCCTAAATACCATGGCTATACAGTTATTCCTTCGCTTTTATATTTTGAATAAAATTAATAACTTCCTATCATAAAAGATAAACATTTAATTGTTTCATCATTGCCTAATCTCAACACTACTCTGTGTGTGTGTGTGTGTGTGTGTGTGTGTGTGTGTGTGTGTGTTTCCCAGTGTTCTTATCCCAGCACAAAGCTAAACCAATCCCATACTATTCTGGTTGGGTCAAGATTTCATGTTTTTATCATAACTCTGTAAATAATAGCTACAGAGGAGCCATGTAGCACACTATGATCATTTGACCTTTCTTGCACAATATTTTATTTGCTCTGAGGTTAATAATTGCCATATTCTTCTCCCCTTAATGTCTTCTTAAACTATAATTACTTTCACCACAGACTCTCCATGGTTGTATAAATCCTCTTCCCACTGGCTCAGACTTATCATTAATCTATCATTTTTATCTTCTTTGAGAAATATTTCTTGTGTTCTCTCACTTGCTCTGCCCTGACTTGGCTGTTCTCTGGGCCTCCCGGATGGCTCTCTTCCAGAACACTTCTTCAGTATGATCCTAGCAAAACTCTGTGTCTTGAGTTGAATTTTATTTCTTCTATCTTCTGTTGCCTCTGTGTCTTGCTGATTTATGGTCTTCACTAACTTCCTGAGAAACTAGGGCCAGGATATGAGTTTAGACAATTCATGTGTGAAAACCAAAACATCTTCAATCTGGCTTCATATTTAAGATCATTCTAAAATGTTGTTTTTGTTTATGGGGCTTATAGAGAACAGAGGGTGTTGGATTCCCTGGAACTGAGTTATGGGCCACTATGAAGGGTCAGTATGGGTACTAGGAATCAAACTTGAGTCTCTACAAGAGCAATAAGCAATAACCACTAAGCCATTTCTCCAGCCCCCTGGCTTTTTAGTGAGCTGAGGTACAAGATAGAATTTTGAGTCATAGATAAATTTCTCTTAGCCTTCAGAAAGTAGGGCTCCTCCCTCCCAGCTTTCAAGTTCTCCATCTTCTGGCTCTTTGTATGTTGCCTGCTCTTTACCCTGGAAGCTTTTACAATCTCTCCTTTATCCCTAGTGTCTTTAAGTGCCTTGTGTATGTAAGGCTTCATTTGTGTGTGTGGCTGTGTTTTTTCTTTTCTTGTAATTCATTTCTGATTTAGTCTACAGCACCAGTCCATGTAGAGATGGTTCTGTCCAATATGCCCTAATTTAGCATCTCTTTCTTATTGCTGTAGACTGTTAACCCCCCACCCCCTCACCCCGGTGTTGGAGAACCAGTGGGTGTGTTCTTCCTGAAAGAAAACTATTTATCCTGTTTTCACCATCCCTTCATCGCCTGTAGTTATTTGTGCAGGGTTAAGGCCTTTCTGGTCCTACCCCTGTGCACTTTGGAAATACATATCTAACATTGTCATACTAACAATGACCTTGTTCAGTTCATAGTTAGGCAGCCATGTTTGTGAAACTATATGGGTGTAGACTGTGTGACTCTTTTGTTTGTTTGTTTATTGCTATTGTTCTAGGCATTATGTGGGCCCTTTCTTTTTGATAGTTTAAAAGTTTCTGTTCTGAAAAAGAACCTGAAATTATTATTTCTCCTATTTGCCATATTTCTTTTTTGGTTAGCTTTTAAAACTTTTTCCTTATAACTTTTCTCTTATTAAATGTTCCTGAGTATATATACATATATACTTAATTTTTCCATCTGCACAATCTTAGGCTCTATCTTTTTGTCATCTCACTTTGCTTTCTGGAAAATTTCTTCACCTGATTTTCCAAGTCTTGTACTGAGACCATCATGTCTGATAATGCTTTCTCTTCTTGTGAATGTATCTTCTTAGCTTTCTGAGATGCTAACTGTAGTTTTATGGTGACTTTCTCTTCTCTCTCTTTCTGCTCTTTTGTGATCTATCTCATTGGCTAGAAATCTTCATCATGTGTCTGCTTGGTACAGCCTTACAGCTTAAAGTATCTGCATAAGTAGGAAGGGCTCTGCATACGTGGGTGTGGCTCTGTATATGTGGGTGTGGCTCTGAATATGTAGGTGTGGCTCTGCATATGTAGGTGTGGCTCTGCATATGTGGGTGTGGCTCTGAATATGTGGGTGTAGCTCTACATATGTGGGTGTGGCTCTGCATATGTAGGTGTGGCTCTGAATATGTGGGTGTGGCTCTGAATATGTGGGCATAGCGTGTTTCTGGCCTTTATTTGCTTTTGAGGAATGTGTCTGTATGTATGTGAGTGCAGGTCCCCATGGAGACCAGAAGCACTAGATCCCCGGGAGCTGGAACTATCAGTGCTGGGAGATGTCACGCATGGGTGCTGGGAATCTCAGGTTCTCTAAGAGAACAGTAGCACTCTTAACCCGGAATTCTCTCTCCAGTCCCTACTAAGTGCAACCTTCACACACTTGGTCTATTTTCAGCTTCCCTCATTCGGCTGATTTCCATCTCCCTGACTTTGAGGGAGCATGTGTAATTCTTTATTGCTTTCCCACTGATGGCATAAGGGCTAATTTTTCTCAGATGAGCCAAGTTAGTTCCCATTTGCCCATCAGCTTTCAAAATTCTAAAATCATGTTGATTACATTTTTTTTAGTCTCAGCTTTTCCAATCTCATCTTCATAAATCTGTGCCTTAGAACAAAACAACAATTAAAAAACCAAAACACCATGTTTTGGTTTATTAGGACTTTGAAAAGAAGCTAAATAAACACAAGGTTCAGTCTGCACTCCTATAGCCCCTCTGTTGGGCATCCTGTCTAACTCTGTGCGGTCTAATCTCTGCTCTTAGTGTGGCATAGTCAGAAGAGGGAACCGCAGCTACCTCCCCAGACTGACCAATGACCAACATAGGAGGGCCCAGCTCACTGGACAATCCATCCCTAGCAGGAGGGCCTGGACTGTATGGAAAGGGACCTGATTGGGAGCCAGGAAGTAATGCTCCTTCGTGGCTCCTGCTTCAAGCTGCTCCCTGAGCTCCTGCCTGGACTCTAACCTGTAAGCGGAAATAAACCCTTTCCTTCCTGAGTTGCTTTTGGTCGCACTGTTTATCACAACAGAAAACAAACAAGGACCCTTTGTTTTTCTAGAACTTTCTTGTTCCTTCTTCCTTGAAGGTCATTATCACATTCTCTTTGCCTTGAACTCTTCTTATAGGATCTTTCAGTACTAACAAGATGAAATCCAACAGAAGAAAAGTGCAAAATTCTACGTTCAAAAAACCCCAGCAATTTAAAAACTTAGAATTCAGAAAGTATTGCTTAATCTCCATATAGAGGAAAGAGCATAAGATCAAAATAATTCAATGACATGATATGGTTGCCCTTCAAATGATGAGAACGTGATGTGGTCTACATTAGCAGGAGCATAGCGCTCCGACAGCCTATGACAGAAACAGAGAAGAGGTGAAACACTTCAGATGAGGAATGTGGGAAGCAAGTAAAAACACAGTGTTTGAACTTGGAATACAAGAGAGAAATGAATAATGTTATCTGGGTTGAAGGAATGAGTTTGGGTGATATCCTGTGAAAGACTAGAATTTAGATAGTGTGGAATGTGGTGCCTGTTTAAAACACACACATATTAAAAACAAAACAAAACACCTTTCCCCTACTAGGAACTATCTAGAATGGGTGCAGGTTGGTAACCAGGAAGCTCTCTCTGTCCCTAAAAGGTCAGTGGTTGAACTGAGTAACTTCTGAGGCATTTTCTGGCCCTGAGTATGATCTACACACCCCCTACCCCTACTCCAGTGCCTGGGCAAATCCTCCAACCAACCTTCTGCTCCCAATGAAACATTTCTTCTGGAATGTTCTCTCTAGCCTTTTATTATCCAAACTACCTTTGTTATTTCAGACAGCTTAATGCAAGTGCACATCTTGAACAAGAGCACAACCATGGTGACACATGCCATTGTTCACTCTGGGCATCCGTGTTTGTAAATAACAGTTTCCTAGAACTTAGGTACTTCTTGTAGGTTTCTAGCACTTGGTCTTAAAGGAACATTGAGCTTATTGCCCTTGGGGTATCAATTGTTGGCACAACAACAGGTTACTAAATCCTGCCTTGGGAGTAAATGCACATTTTCAAGGGATATGTTCTGTTTGTATGTCCTGCGATTGAAAAATCTGTCACCTTTTACAGTCTGAATACTACCTATGATTTATAAAGCTTGTATATATGATAAGAAAAATATAGCTTGTATGTGTAATAAGGAAACGTAAGATCTTACAGTAAGCCTTATGTCCTCATGTGAACAGTTGCATGCTCTGTGAACCTTGGGCTGTTTCTACTCATTAATCATGAACTCTGGGTTTGGCTATTTCAGACTAACAATGCCTCCATTGTCCTCACATTGTAAGGGTTGGCCTGGTCCAGGAGTCCAAAAGTAAAAAGTATAAACTGAGCAGAAGACAAGCTGTGTATGTGCAAAGCAAAGATGAAGGCATGTGTTGTATCTGGAGGTCAAAACTGGGTTAAATATTGTAGAGAGAAGTCACAAGTTAAGGAACAGACAAAAACCAAGAGGGCAGGGTCCAGCCCTAGGAGAGTCAGACATCTAGAAGCATGTGAACACAAACCTGGAAGTCGTTTTTTCTCTGTAGTTTTCAGGTTCTAGGTAGGGTCTGCTGACTCAATCACAAAACAGGACTGAAAGAATGCTGCACTCCTCTTAATTAATGAGGAAAATTCTGTATGGTGACCTTATAATTCATATTTCTTCTTCCCCAAACACCGGATAATTTGTTCCCTTATACCCCTACTAGGGAAGGCAATTGTAGAGCACAGGAAAGGAGCAGTTATGGAGACAGATTTCCAGATGTCAGTTTTTAGTCTTGATGCAAAATTTGAAAGCGTCTGTCTTGTTGGACCATCACAAAGAAGTCATGCCCCATTACAGACCAGGTCTGATCCCATCAGCTTCTGTGTGCAGGAAGCAGCAGAGGACCAATGTCTTATGGCTGGTTGTGGATCAGGAGGGTGTAGCTTTTCTCTGTATGACTAAATACCCATTTCTTCATAGGCAGGCTGAATGACCACAGAGGAAACGCTCTGTAAGCTGTGGCCAGGCCACTGAATCATCCAGCTTGAGATGACACACTGCTATTAGAGTAGCTCCCACAGTGATGGAAAGAGGTCAAAAGGAAGCGCTGGTCACCTTCTCTGCGAAGCTTTTCATTGTCTCCCCTAGTTGCAGCTTATTTTTAGGCAGTGTAATTATTCCTCTTGACCCAATCAAACAGCTTCTTTTCTTACAGTTGCTTTTGGCAGGACTTGAATAGAATGACCGTGTCCCCAGCCTTCCTGTATGTCTCTGAAATGAGAAAGAAGGAAATACATAGGGCATTTTTTTTTTTTAAGCATGGCTGCAAAAAGCTCTTAGAGGGTATTTAATTAACTTTTCTGAGTCACAGCCTCTCCTGGAGTCTGAACTATTTCAGAAATTAACTTTTAAAAAAATCTCTTTGCCTCAGTGTGTGTCTATATGTATGTGTGTATGTATGTGTGTATGTATGTATGTATGTATCTCTCTCTCTCTCTCTCTCTCTCTCTCTCTCTCTCTCTCTCTCTCGTTCTTTCTCTCTTTCTTGCTTTCCCCACTGCTGGAGATTGAACCTTGAGCTCTGTGCATCCTCAGCAAATGATCTGTTGAACTGTACCTCTAGCCCCTGTATTGCTTTTCTTGAAGATTCTCACAGAAGAAATCCTAACCAACCCAGCCCCATAGGCAAGCACTTCAGACTCAGGCTTCAGGCAAATGCATCCTACTTCCTTCTAGAAGAGGTTACAAAATACGTCAATAACCCTGAGAGCTTTTGCACCTCCACATAGTCCACAGGAAAACACCCCAATCACACCCTCTGGTGGCCTCATCTTAGTGTTGTGGTACACTCTTTAGAAGTGGTTATCACCATGTTGTTCGGACTGACCTTAAACCTTGGCTTAAATTGTCCTTCTCACTCCATAGCGGGATTTACAGGCATGCAGCTGTGTGTCAGTCCACAATGCAGTCTTAAAGCCGGTGCTGGAAGTGTGTTTGACAATGACAGAGGCAGTGAAATTTCAGAGAAACCTTACGCCATTATACCATTCTGCTTTTCAGACAAAGTTGATACTTCCTTTCTGGGTAAAGATTTATCCAGACCATGCATTCTGCAGGTGGGGAAGTGTTCCCAGGTAGCCCACTGTCTTTCCTTTAATCTGCATGCCAGTGTGCAGCGAGGTTCGCCATGGGCAACTGCAGAGAGTTTCTTATGAAATAGGTTTAAAACTGAATTTGAAAGACATTAGGTTAAAAACAAACCAACAAGACCTCCCTCCCCCCCAAAGATTGCATCTGTCTTTGGTTCTCACTTCAAAGTGATAATAATGGTGATGTCAAAGGGGTCCATACTATGTGTAACTGCATGAATTATACCCCAAAGACAAAGCCAATAAAATAGTTTTGTATAAGTTTGGCATGTACCTCAGTGGTAGAGAACGTGTCTTGCTCTGGTTTTGATAGAGGTGGGTGTGGAAAGGAGAACAAATGGATGGAAAGAAGGATGGGTGGATGGATGAGTGGGTGGGTAGGTGGATGGATGGGGGGGTGAATGGATGGGTGGGTAGATGGATGGGTAGATGGATATAGAGTAGCTATATAGTGACCATCAGGGGCATTTTCTTTTTAACATTTATTTGTTTATTTACTATGTATACAGTGTTCTGCTTGTATGTATGTCTGCAAGCCAGAAGAGGGCACCAAATCTCATTATAAATGATTGTGAGCCACCATGTGGTTGTTGGCAATTGAACTCAGAACCCCTGGAAGAACAGCCAGTGCTCTTAACCTCTAAGCCACCTCTCCAACCTCATCAGGAACATTTTCAAAGCCAATATCTTTCACACATCAAAGACTGATATGAACCTATATTATTATGTGTCTCAAGCAGTTCACAGCAAGGTGAGCAGGAATTGACCTCATGAATCCAGAAAGACCCAAATATTCCTAATTCTAGTTTAGACCTGCAGTTTCTGTTCCTTGACTTCACCAAAACCCTGTGAGGAGCTAAATCCTACAGTACTGAAGAAAAACTGTCTTCTGGTATGTGGAGTGGACCTGGTGAAATATGATGGGGTTATTCTTTATCAACTGCCTGTATGGGAAGTAGCGTGTTTAGCAACTTGCTTACCATGCAACATTTCTTTCCCAGCATTTCAGCTGCCTGCAGAAATGCACCATGTGGGGCCTTCCTGGGCACCAATAACACTCATTGTTTTCGTCATGTGTTTTTGACAGAAGATACATAGATGTCTTTTAAGTCAGACTTCTGGGGCCTTTCAGCCCCCTTTCCTTCCTTCCTTTGTTTCAGTTTTGAAACAGGGTCTCAAACTCACTGTGGAACTGTGAACTCACTGTAGGCCTGGAAGTCACTGTGTAACCCAGGCTGGACTCAACCTTGCCACAGTCCTCAGCCACCCAGGTGCTGGGGTTACAGGTTTGAGCCGCCACACCTGGAAGACTCACTTCCTTTTATGTCTTCATCAGTGGGCCTCTGCCTAACCATTCTCACTTTGTACTTTATGAGTCAAGATTTACTAATCTTTCTGTTTTAGTTTGTGTCTGCCCGGAACATTATTGGCCCTAAAGTCCTCCTAGTATTTGTTAGGGTGTCATAAATTACTACGCAGAATATGAGCCAGACTTTGCAGGCGGTGGCCACAGATGTGTCCAGCATACTCTCATAAACACAGGATAGCTATGCCCCTGCCTGCCAGCCAAGTGTCTTGATTCAGCATTTGCTGAGCACTTAAAATAAAGATGTCAATCTTCTCTATTTGTCACCTAAAGCTACGTCAAACAGGAGTTCACAGCTCATTTCCTCAACCTTTCCCTTAAATTTCTCCTTAGTGGAGAGTACTAAGTAAGTAGCAATTGGGTTTGAAATCTGGGGTCCCTTCCCCCAGGTAAGTGTCAAGGTCCTATGACTAAATACTTGCAAAAATTCAACTAAACCACAAAACATGACTTTTCCCTCCCTCCCTCCTTCTCTTTCTTTCCCTCTCCTTCCCTTCCTTCCTTTTCCTTTGTAAGACAAGGTTTTAACCTTGAACCCTGGTACTTGCTATGTGGCCCTAGATGGTTTCAAGCTGATGGCAGTCTTCCTGCCTAAGTCTCCTGTGTTTTAGGAATTAAATTACAGGTGTAAGACAATACAAGCAGCTTAGATCTGTCTTCTTGAACAATAGTAATGTCCAGTAAGATGGACTCAGTGAGTGAAGGTCCCTGTCACACAAATCTGACAACCTGAGTTCAATCCCTTGGACCCACTGTGGAAGATGTAGGCTGACTCCCGAAAGCTGACATAAAAGTAAAATCAAGTTGAAACAAAGATTTGGTTAGATGTGGTTCAGACCTATGATGCTAGCACTCAGAAAACTGAGGCAGGAGAATTGCTGTGAGTTCTAGGCCAGCCCATGCTGTATTGTGAATTACAGGCCAGTATGGCAATATGGACCACAAAATGAGACTTGTCTCAATAAAAAAAAAAAATTCTTATTTCTCACAACTGAGAAACATTTGTGAGCTTCGTACAAAGCCATGTAATGGCTAAGGAATGTAGCTCTCACAGCCCATAAATTAACTATGAATGTCAATGGATTTGCCTCCTGAATTAGATACCTGATCCTCTAGATTAGATAGAAAAAGGAAGGCCTTAGGTAACACAGGTATCCAGGAAAAGCTCCTTCCCCTGTTCATATCCAGCTCAGCCATTCATCTACCTGAGGAGCTGGGACCCTGGCTCCCTCCTCTTTCTCTTCCTCCTTTCTTTTTTTTTTTTTTTTAAACTTTATTTATTTATGTATTTGCCTTGGTGTTTGCCTGGAAATGGAACTACAGACAGTTGTTAGCTGCCATGTGGGTGCTGGGAATCGAACCCGGGTTCTCTGGAAGAGCAGACGGTGCTCTTAACCACTGAGCCATCTCTCCAGCCCCCTCTCTTCCTCCTTTCAAACCTAACTTTGGCTCCTTAGTTGTGCGGTGAGCTCTCCTCTCCACAGAATGCTTCTTTTAAGAGCTTTAGCTCAGAATCTGCAGGTTTAACTGGCTTTCTTTATCCCGTCTGGCCTCGGCTGGCCACTCATGTGTTTAGGCTGGTTGTTCGGAGCTTTCCACGTCCTCCCACATCACTATAATTCATATCACTGTCTCCTCTGGCTTTCCGTAGTCCGGGTGCCCATTTCATCATATAAACAAATTCGCCATCTTCTGTGTGTTGTAGTGTGACCTTGCAGTCCCAGCATTTGGGAGGTGTGGGTACAAGGATCAAGAGTTCCATGTCATTTTTTGTTACGTGGTGAGTTCAGGAACAGCCTGTACTACATGAGATCTGCCTAAAACAAAACAAAATTTCTTTTTTTCTTCAAACCTATTACGTAATAGAAGTTTGGTGAATATTTGTTAAAATTCAAGTGGAAACAGATGTTAGTTTTGATTATTGACTTGACCTAGAAGGGAACCTCAGTGAGGGAATGCCTCGATTGGGTTGGTCTTTGCGCATGCCCGTGAGGGATTTTTTAAGGACATACTTTGGATGTAGGTGGTCTGATTTCAGAGGCTGAGCTCTGGACTGAATGAAATGGAAAAAGTGAGCTGAGCACCAGCAAGCACTCCTTCATCGTCTGTTACTGATCATGGACGCCATATGAACACCTCCTCCAATCCTCTGCTATGATGGACTTGAGCCTGAAATAAGCCACACATCAGCATTCACATCTGTGATCTCAGAATCCAAATGCTGAGATGGGAGGTGGAGACAAGAGAATTCCTGGAAGCCGGTGTTCCAGCTAGCCTGATATATGCAATCATGACAAGGAAGTCTTCCTACAAAGGGGAAGGCAAGGGGCAAGACACCCGAGGCTAGCTTGTGATAAGTGCGAGCACACACACCTCACAGATTTTCTCTAACCCTAAACTAAGGTAAGAGCTATGTGTTCTTTTTTTTTTTTTTTCTTAATTACATAAAGAATAAATAAAAAGATAGATGTGGAAAATCTGGTTTTATTTTATTTTTATTTTGAGACAAGGTTTTGCTATATAGCCCAGGCTGGTCTTGTCTTTCGTTTCCAGCCTCCCAAGTGCTGGGTCACAGCTGTGCACCTTTCCAGCTGGATCATGATGCATACCCAGAAGCGGTGTGTTTCCTTTCTGGGATTTTGCGTCCTGCTACATACTTCCTGATGAGACTCACTGTCAGTTTGTCCCGCTCCTGGGGATGTTGCAATTTTCTGATGCTTCATCACTGACAAGCAGAGGAAGAAGCACAGGAACAGAGTGTCAGGATCCAATTAGGGGGAAGGATTTTTTAGAGCTATGTCATACATTTTTCTGAAGATGTTTTTGAGGGGATGGGGTTGGAGTGTCACTGTTTCTAACTGTCCTTTTATGTATACCTTACACATTTCAGTTAGTCTAGGTAAAGCTAGCCTGTGTAGTACTGCGGCAAATGGGTATAGTAAACAGGGTTTACAGAGGTTCCTCACTAGGTCCAAACTGGTCGACTTGGAGAAACAGACCAAGGACCGAAGGACTCCCCATCACTGAGTCTACAGGACTTCCTAAAGATGTAGCTACACCTAAAGATTGGCGTTTCCTGTTCTGCAGGTTTGCATCCTGCAGTCTAGGTGGACAACCCGTTGCTTTCAATGCTACTTTACACAAACATGCCGGTCTAAATAAATGGGCAAAGAGGAAAGTGATGCCCTTGAACTGCTGCTATAGTGCTTGTTTTAATAACAGATATTGTTATTAAATTGGAATGGTCCACTGAGTCAGCAGAAAAGGAAGTCAAAGTCAAAATTAAAGCCAAAGGAAAGAGGTGTTGTCACCCAGAAATTTGTTCACAAAGAGACTTCCCTACTCTTTTTAATGTTCTGTTAATGTCACACTGGGGCGTGTCACATGGGAGTCAAACAGGTCACTCCATGGAAAGCCATAATTATATATAATTCTATGAAAAAAATAGATCTGAATGTAAGTGCTGATCTTCAATCATCCAAACCATTCCAAAGGCTAACCAAGAGGACTGGATGATGAACGGTGTTCTGTAATGAATGAACTCATCAAGAAATAGTATGTATTTGCCTTTGTATTGAGAAGTTCATCACCATTGCATTTCTGCAGAAGAATGACAGATGGTACTGAAGCAAAGGGATGATTGCCACTAACTACCAAGTCTCTTTGGTACAAAATATAGGGGTGTGTGTGTGTGTGTGTGTGTGTGTGTGTGTGTGTGTGTGTTAAGTGTGCATGTCCATGCATGCATTTGTGGAAGCCAGTGACCAATGAGTATCTCCCTCTGTCATTATCTACCATATTTTCTGACACAGTGTCCCTCATGGATAAGAGTTCACTGACTGGCTAGACTGGCTGGCTTTAAAGAGGCCTGAAGCTTCTCCTATCTCTGCCTCCTGGTGCTGGGATTATAGGCACATACCACCACAGCCAGCTTTTATGTGCTTGGGTTCTGAACTCAGCTTCTCATTCTCATTCTGTGGGTAAAGCAAGCACTGCACCCACAGAATGCTCTCTCCACCCCCTCTGAATGCCTAATTTTGATAATTTAGTCACATACAGTAGTGATATATTCTGTGCATAACATTTCCAGGGAGATAAATTATGGTGATTGAGAGAGAAAGCATGACGGAGGACCCTGGAAACAATGATGAGGAAGTAACAGGATTTGGAGGAGGTATTTATGGCCAACCTGGAGCCACTTAAGATGCTTTTGTGTGCAAGTAATGCCAACTGAGTTGAAGGGCCTGTTTATTTTTCCAGACACTCACCCTCAGAATCATCTGAACTGTCATTTTCTCATTTAGCCACCAGATGGCCTTGAATTCCTCAACTCTTGCTTAGGGAACAGGCCCAGTGGGGCTGTGGATGGTCTGTCAGGAGTACCTCAGGTGGTACACCAAAAATCAATCCTACCTTAAATATTCTTTGCTCTGCCAGAAATGACCCATTTCAGAGACCATCTGGTCCTCCTCACTGCGCCGTCATGCCTGCCAGATGGACAGACTTTCCTCTGGGAACGTAAGCAACCATTTGCACAAAATCTAATAAACACTGCATTATAAACTCTATTGCTCCAGGTTCATTTCTGTCTTTGATAGGCTCTCTGAGCAGACTATAAAATTGCGACAAGTGCTCCTTTATTACTTAATGTTCTGGTTGTAATAGAATGTTAGGTCTCATGTTAGAATTACGATGGTCTGTATAGCTTAATTTTAGAAAATAATGTTTCAATGTTCCTTGTGTTTTGCTGTGGATATAGAGTGCACTGACAGGAACATGGTAGTTTTGTATTTCAAAGTAAAATTAGAGGACCAAAGAATGATTTTATAATTTGTGTTATACTTTTTTGTTATAAAAATGCTTTTTTGGTTGTCACTTTTGCCAGAAGCCTCTAAATCATAATTAAATAATAAGTTGTTAGGGGCTGGCTGGCTGGTTCAGCTAGCAGAGGCTCAGCTCACCAGGCCCAATGACCTGAGCTCAGTCCTCAGGACCCACATGTTGAAGGGGAGAACAGCGCATTGTTCTCTCACACCCCTGGCCACCGCCGCGCACACTCACCTGCTCTGTGAAGTGCTTCCCTCTCCATCAATTCTTGTCATTTTAAATGGGGTTTGGTTTTGTTTTGGCTAGCATACAAAATAGTGAGCATCATTATGACATTTTTCTTATATGTGTAGCCTTATGTTTTGCTGATATTCAACCCTATTACCCTCTCTTATTTCCTCTCTTCTGATTATCTCTTTCATAAAATGATTCAGTGTGTGAACTTGTTCCTTCTTAAAGCGCAGATTTCATATTTTAATGGATTTCTGCAGAAACACAAACCCACAAAGAGGTGAAACCTAGTAGGAGATCTTGGTTACTGAGGAGGGAAGGATACATCTTCAAAGGGGACTGTGAACCCGAAGCCTCTTTCTCTCCCTCTTGTTCCCATCCTGGCTCTGAGGTAAGTAGCTCTCTCCATCTACCACATTCTTCCTGCCATGATGAACTGTGCCTCTGCTGGTCCAAAAGCAGCATGGCTGACCACAGATGGAGGCCTCCAGAAATGTGAGCGGAATCACCACTCTCTCTTTTAGTTGGTTATAGGGGTATTTACTGTTCTGACAGAAAGCTAACTAAGGCCACTTACCTGTGAAAATCTGTGCACACACATTTAGAAGTTTTTATGTTGCTAAGTTGTGTTTTTCATCCTTATTTCTTTAAGTCCAATTTTTATCTAAAAATTTAAGTTGTATTATTCTTCTGAAGATGCTATTTTAAAAGTCCAATTATTTTCAAGTAGGCAGTAAAGTGCAAAAGAATAAAAAAATAAGTTCATATCCCATTTTAGTCTCTAAGTTTCTTTTTTTTTTTTTTTTTAAGACAACCACAAGGTAACCAGCCACATTGTGAATGGATTTGAGGTCACTCCATGGCAAGAATTCACATCTGATACCATAAACCTTGTCAAGAGCCTGCAGTTAGGGAGGTCACCAGCCTAGTAGGAACCTGTTGGTGTTTTTTTGTAAAGGGACATGATGTGCCCATCAAACTGCTGACATTTATGCTTATAGGTTACTGCTGCCATCAGGCTTGGTCACACACAGGAGCTTCTTTCTGTTGTGGGCAGAGAGACATGTATGGAGACTGATAACTGGTCAAAGTGCTGAGACTGAGTAACTGTAGAATGATGAGCCATAAACAGGACCTTTGCCAGGACTCAGAAAACATCCCTGAAGAGGGAGTGGAAAGAATGTAAGAGCAGGAGGAAGGAAGGAAGAAGGGAGGGGCAGAGAAGGAATGAAGGAAGAAAGGAAGGAAAGGGTGGAGTGTCGTATATGACTCTGCTTTCTGGGCACGACACAGCTGTTGTCAACATTTCATCATGGAGGACAGAGAGGCGTATGACACTGCCTCTCTCTGAGGGGCTATAGGAAATTAATGGTTATTGGGGGTGAGAAAGAAATACATTCTTCAGTGGTGTAACCACTGGTAAGTGGATAGGGCTGGCTTTGAAGACTCAGGAGATCAGGTATTATCCCCATGTTGATTTTATTCCATCATAGTGGGGCCAATGGTCAGAAGCTACATTCTAAAGCTCCTGACACTTGCTCTCCATCTTCTTACTGAGGCCCTTCCTATCTGCCAGTGGTGTGGCATTGTCAGAAGTGAGAGGTGGTCTTATAAACAGTATGCTCTGTTTCATAATTATTCTCTGAAAAAAGGGCAGCATCAAACACTACATTTTACAGATTTTGTAGAAATGTAGTTGTGTTGATAGTCATAATCATATGACACAAATCTTATTACTTTGGTGTGTGTGATAATAGAAGTTTTATTGTAATGAAACACCCATAAAGAAAGATACAAATCACGAATTTACCTCCATGTTCTCCATTTGGATTAAAAAAGGAAATATTTGGGGATGAGAGGGCGGGACATGACTTGGCTGGGAAACCAAGTTGTACCTTGCAAACATGAGGACCCAAGTTACAGCTTCAGAACCCATATAAAAAGGCCAGACATGGCGCAGGCTGTTGTAATCTTAGCGGTGAGGAGGTGAAGACAAGAGGATCCCTGGGCCTTGCCTGCAAGTCAGGCCAGACTAACTGCTGAGCTCCAGGCCATGGAGAGAGATTAGATGACCTTCCTGAGGAGGATCCTCAGTGTTGGTTGCTGGCCCCCATACACAAGTGCACAATCACCTGCACACACACATAAAAAGCCACAGACATGCATGTGTACATACAGGCAAAAAGAACAAATGAAATATCACTGATCTCTGAGCCCTTCACTTCTGCTTTTTCCTATTCTTCCCGCCCAACAGGAATGACCATGACCCCGACTTCTGTGACCTGGATTAGATCTGCTCAGTTTGAATTTATATGCAGCTTTATGTGAGGTAAAGCCCTTGCTCATCTCTATGTTCTAATTTTTTTCTTTCATTTTGGCATTGCTTGGAATTTGGGCTCTTTCCAGTTTTTGACTATAAATAGTGTGGCTAGAAATAGTCTTGTATAGGGCTTTTGTGAACATATATTTGCATTGCTATTATGCACATATTGTGGGGATTGCTTGCTTATTGGACAGGTAGATGTTCAGATTTGAAAGAAATTGCTATTTTGCAAGGTCATGATTGTCAACAGATAGATGCTTCTTCTAAGTATCTGAAACCTTTGTTTGAGACTAAATGTTCTACAAAAAAACTTTAAAAAAACAACTCCAGATTCAGGCTACTTCAGCAATGCTCTCTGGTTTAGAATTTCATATCTTGCTCAGTTTTCCATGTGCTGTTAAATTGGTTTATGACCACTAGAGGAGTTTCCATAAAAGATCAAATGTTGTCTCCATTGAGAAATTTACGTTGGAGAGACAGATAGCTCTCCATGATCCCTTTTCTCCATGGCCCTTACTGTTACCTGCAGCTTCAGAAAAACAGGAGAAGGTACATGGATAAAACATGCTAGAGTTTGTAGACTCCTGAAGCACACCTCATGTTCCATTCTGCTGTTTTCCAGTTTCTCTTTTCACAGAAGGAGTAGCAATGGCACACAGAATGCCCTGGGATATCCCTTCTACCATGCCTTTTAATGTGAATCATTAACCATGAGCTCCTGAAGCTTCTTACCCATTACACCAGATTTCAGGGGTGTGTGTGTGGGTGTGTGTGGGTATGGGTGTGTGTGTGGGTGTATCCTTATAAAAGTTTTTATAAACCGCATAGTGGAGAACCCCTTTAGATTCTCACAGGCATCAGAGACTGAGCCTGTGACATGAAGATGCTAAGGCAGTCCGTCGTCCAAGTGAGATGCCAAGAGGGTAGAAGCAGATACAACTCAGGACAAATGAAATACTTCAGAATGGTTGTCAGGTTGGCACAAGGGTGAGGACCAGACAGGATGAGTCATCTTAGGAAAGGTGATACATGGGTGGAGCAGGGAGGCAACCTCACACTGCCACACTGCATGCTCTTCTTTCATAGGTACCTGGGTATTGATCCCCAAGGACTGCAGTAAAACACAAGGCTGTTCTTTGAGTAAACAGGCATGGAAACCCACATGCTGTTGCCAGGCTTAGCGAATAGGGCTGTTGACCCCCAAGGGAAGGGTGCTGAGCTGGCCTAGGATGCCCACTGTTCTTCAGCTGAGAACTCCCAAGTAGGTCAACATTAAACAGTAGGAAACAGTGGGATTTGGAATTAATTAGACATGGTTTTAATTACAGCTCCTCCACTTAGCTCAGATTGCTTTACTTTGTGAAATTTTGGGTTTTGTTGTTATCTGCTTTCTCCTCTGTAAAATGGAGATAAACCTACTTCGTGGAGCTGTGAGGATGTATTGAAATGGTATGGTAGATGTGCTTGCTAGTTCCCAAGACCTTATTACTTGGGAGACTGGGTGGTCATGAGGGTTTTCAGTTGGCTAGCAGCTTTGACAAGTCTTAAGGCCTCAATTTGCAGCTCTGCTTTTTGGAATCTTGGGTCCTGGATCTGCTTTGCCTTGGGTACTAACAACTTTATCTAATACTGAAGTGCTGTTGCAAAGCCAGAAAACACACAGTTCTCTTGTTGCTGCTGCTGTTGTGAAGAGGGGAGTGTAGCCTAGATTGTGCATGACTCTCCAAGAAAATGAGCTTGACTTTCTATTAGATTCTGAACACTTGCATTGTGGCCACATTAGTTGTTAGGACCAGACATGTGACATGGGTGTCCGTGGAATGAGGACTGAGTGATGATGTGGCCAGCAAACACAAGTCTCCATTAGGTTTATGTGAGTATGAGATATTTCAGGCCTGTGAGTTAAAGATGTCTATCAACTGCTGATGAGTAATGAAAATGTGGTACCTATATGCAATGGAGTTTTATTGATCTGTAAAGAAAAATGACATTTGCAGGTAAGTTGATACATCTGGAAAACATTACACTAAGTGATGTAAAATAGACCCAGGAAGACAAAATCTGCATGTTCTCACTTGTGGATCCTAGATCTGTGCTTAACTCAGAGAAAATGTACAGTCCTGGAGACTAGAAACAGGCACTGGTGGGAAGGTGGGAAAGACCTTAAGGGAGGGGAACAGGAGGCCCAGATGATATGGGCGAAGGGAATAATGGAGAGGGGGTTTAAGTGGGGGAGGGGTGGGAGAGTAGGGTGGAGGAAGGGGTAGGAAGAGGATAAATAACACTAAGGATGTTTGGAAAAGCCGTATGGTGGCTGAAGAGGTTTAAAGCACTTGTTACTCTTGCAAAGGAACTGGGTTCAATTCCCAGCATCCACACGATGGCTTACAACTAACTATCTGTAACTCCAGATCCAAAGGATCTGATACCCTCTTCTGACATCCATGAGCACCAGATATGCACATGCTGAACCTACATAGATGTAGATAAAACATCCCTCCATATAAAACAAATAATTTTTTAATTTTACACAGAGGATAGTGCTCCTCCCAGAATTTATAAGTTCCAGATAAAAAGACCAGTCACAGAATTATCCCCCTTGAGTTGTGGGTCAAGAGTATCCTGGATACACCCCTAAACAATACAGGCTATTGCCATTGTTATTGGTTGTCCACCAGAACATGAAGGTTAGGCCCTATTGCTGAAGACAGTGTACACTTTGGCTTTAGAACATGGGGAAATCAAGTTGTTATTTACCAGGAAGCCTCCTCATTGCTACCTAGCTCTCAGAGTACCAGAGGTGCTATATGGGCTGCTAGAAAAAAATTATCAACAGTCTCACCCAACTGTGAACCCTGTGACTCACCATAATGACCAATATGACAAGAGATGCCCAGGAGTGCAATAGTGGCATGAATGTTATGGGGGTAATAAATTGGTCTCTGACTGGATTTAAGGCCTGCCTCATAGGAGAAAATACGTGCCTGGTACTGTCAATATGGCCAAGAACCTATAGTTGGGAGCTTTCAATTACTATTTTGCTAGGTGGACATAATATCAAACTGCCTTCTAAATTCTGGTTTTGGTATTCAAAGATTAGTGCAGCTCTTGGACCTCATCAGAGAAATTTGTTCCTTCCTTCCTTCCTTCCTTCCTTCCTTCCTTTTTTCCTTTCTCTCCCAAGCTCACTAGCTCTCTGTTTCTGCCTCTCTCTCTCTCTCCTTTTTCTTTTTTGAGACAGGGTTTCTCTGTGTAACATTCCTGGCTGTCCTGGAACTTGCTCTGTAGACCAGGTCGATTTCAAACTCAGAGATCCACTTGCCTCTGCCTTTCAAGTGCTGGGATTGAAGATGTGCACCACTGTTGGCCCAGAAAAGTTTCTTCTGTGCACCGAACAGTGGTTAATACAGGAATTCTCAGAGAGGTGAATGTTAAGTGTCTGTAGATCACTCATCACAAATGTGACATCTGCATCTACTCTCTACCTCCAAATGGGACCATCACAGAAGATGAGGGATTGTAAGAGCAGAGACTGGGGACAACTAGAGTGAAAGAGTGTCTTCTGGACAGGACCCGACTGCTACAAACTCACGGCAGCTGTGGCTGCCTGCACTAGATCTGTTCATCAAGCCAGTTAACACTGTGGCATGGGGGAGGGGCTCACAGACCCCTACTTCTTTTTTTTTTTTTTTTAAACTTTATTTTATTTATTTATTTGCCTTGGTGTTTGCCTGGAATTGGAACTACAGACAGTTGTTAGCTGCCATGTGTGTGCTGGGAATCGAACCTGGGTCCTCTGGAAGAGCAGACGGCGCTCTCAACCGCTTAGCCATCTCTCCAGCCCCCCAGACCCCTACTTCTAGATGAGGAACTATTACCAGTTGAGGAGCAAATACAAGGTGACCACTTTCTGGTGAATGGCCCCACACTTATGAATAAGTGCATGGCATAAATTAGAATCGGTGGGCTATAAAAGAGAACGTACAAGTTGGGGTGGATTGAGAGGTAGATCTGGGAAGAGTTAGAGGGAGGGGTAGGGGATATTGTCAAAATACATTATATATTATATATTCATATATGTTATATTATATATGAAACTTTAAAACATAATGTGTCTAAACAAAATAGCTATTTTTATGCTCCTCATTCCAATACATACATCGTCATTGACAACTACAACTTTATAGTTTATAACAAGGGACGGGGACAATGGGCGTCAAATAGGAATTGATGGTTGTTCTATTAGTTACTTATTTTACAGACAAAGATGTAGGGAGATTTAGGCATTATTTAAAAAAACTTTAATACCTCTTAAGCACTAAGACCCCTACAGGGTTTGGCCAGAATCAATTGAGACATTTTTTGTGTTTTGGGGATCAGATCAAACTATCCATCATAAGACTTTCCACTCTCCAAAAATTGTCTTAAGGTTCAATTAATATAAATAAGTATTTATATAACCCCTTAATAAGTATTAATCCTTTATAATATATTACAAATAAATATTTTACAATATGAAAACAACTTAAGGAAGGATTTATTTTGACTCCCAGTTTGCAGGATGGTCCATCACAGCAGCGGGAGAGAGAGGTGGCCAGTCCCGTCACATCCATATTCAGAAAGCAGAGGGATGGATGCTGGTGCTTGGCTCCCAATAGCCTCCATATTCTGTCTCAGATCCAAGGCCCTGGAGTAGTGCTACCCACATTCAGGGTGTATTTTTTTCCCTCCTCAGTCAAACCTTTCTGTAAACATCCTCATAGACACACCTAGAGGTCTGTCTTCATGGTGATCCTAAACCCAGTGGAGTTACAATTAACCGTCACAAGTATGGTGCATGTTCAAGTGCTTTAGTCAGGTCTATGATTCACATCATCAGTATTGTTGGTGTCACCGCACATTAGGTTCTTCATTCTGAATTATCCCCTGTGCGGCCTGTCTGGGCGGTGCTTCTGGCACTCACCCATTCACACTAGCAGCCTGGTTTGGATCCTCTTACCGGCAATGATAAATACAGATTTTTCCCCAAAACAGAGGTGGATTCTAGGGTTTGGATAACAGGGAATAGAAGTGTGGGAGAGGAGAGGGCAAGCCAAAAGGTGGAAAATCCAGCATCAGGATGCATTATGGTGGGAACAAACTGCTTGGGCCATGGAGCTGTGATCTCATGGGGATCATGAAGGAAGGATAGAGAACACCTTCTAGAACAGTCTGTCTAAGGGAGAGAGGACAGACATTCTTTCAATGCTCGTTTCTACTGGTTGAGGAGAACCCTGTCTACACTTACCCTGTGTCTTATGAGACAATGGGATTCCTAGGGAAAACCTGAGCTGAAAGACTAGTGTATGTCACCTCCAGTCATGGGTAGTCTGATGTGATACGATATACCCTTCTTCCCAGTATCTGATGACCAGGCAGCTGAGAAAATGTTCTAATTAATTTTTCTATCTTTATATGCCTGGCTCCAAACTATCCTAAACCTAATGACACCTGACTCTTCCTAACAAATAGCTCTTTCCATGTATTCCTCAGCTTGAAAAATAATCTCCTCCTCCTTCTTTTTCTTTTTCTTTCCTGAGACATAGTTTCTCTGTGTAACAGTCCTGGCCGTCCTGTAATTCACTTTGTAGACCAGTCTGGACTCGAACTCACAGAGATGCACTTGCCTTTGGCTCCCAAGTGCTGGGATTAAAGACATACAACACCACTGCCTGGGCCTGCCTGAAAATCTTTAATATCAGCTTTTGTTCATGATAGTCTGGGGGAAAGCCAGACTCCTTTGGTGGCTCTCCAGGTCCTTGTGAACTTACTTCAGGCTCATGACACTTAGAGAATCCTGGGAACAGTCAGCCAGTTTTGTTTGAATATGCCTAGGCACTCCAACTCTTCATCTGCGCATGCTCTATCTCCTCTGCCTGGAGAGTATCCTTTCTCCTTGGATATGGAAATCCTAGCCAACCCTCAAAGGACAGTTCAAATGTCACCTGTATCGCTTTCAGTTGTTACATAACAAATTACCGGGGACACAGTGGCTTCCCTGGTTTGAATTTACAGACCCTCCCAAACCCATGCTGAGATTTAATTGCCAATGAAACAGTATTGAAGGGAGAGAGAGGCCTTAAGAGGTTCAGTCCCAGAGGCAGATCCCTGAGTTCAAAGCCAGCCTAGTCTACACAGTGAGTTCTAGGACAGCCAGGGCTACACGCAGAGACCCTGCTTACTCCCCAAAGTAATTAGGTCATGAGGGGTTTGTCTTCTCTGCTGAGGGCTTGCATGAGGGCAGCTCTCTCTTTACTGTTCATCCTCTGCCATCTCAGTTCCAGCCTTTTTCCCTCAGAGCAAACCACATGCCTGCTTGGATAAAGAAAAGCTGCCATGTTTCTTTTTTGTTTACTTTTTATTTTCCCGTTTCCAAAACTGAGTGAATACATTTGCTGGTTATACTTGCTCAGTCTGAAACATGATGTTAAAGCACTTGAACAGCCGCTCAGTGCCTCAAACTAAGGAGACTGGAGGCTGAGGAGGCTCAGCTGGGTTCTCTGCTTAGACTTTCCCTAGGTAGAAGTTGAGGTGTTAGCAGGAACGGAATTCTTGAGAAGAATTGGATTCCAGTCGCCTCCAGGCTCTAGGCCAGATTCAGTTCCAAATGGCTGTAGAAACAGGAGCTGTGTATTATTCTTGGCTATGGGCTGGGGAATGTCCCCAAGCCCTTTGTGTCTCAGCACTGGAGAATTTGTGGCACTTTACAGTCCCTTCACACTGAATTTCTGTAACCTCCTCTATCAGCAGCAGAGGAAAACTGCACTTTTAAAGGGCTTCCGTAATGAGACTGGTCCTACCAGGACAAAAGGCAACATAATCGTGGGGGTGATGTCTCATATATGCACAGATTTCATTGCCAAGGGAAAGAAAAGCACACTAGGGTGAGTGGGTGCTGGGGTTAAGATTAGAATTCGATCTCACCGCCCCTTCCAGAAGGCCTGCCCTGACTCCTGGTAATAAAACAGTCTCCTCCCCTGCACTGCACAGCGCCTCATGCTAATGAGCTCATTAGGCATGCACCAGAGTCACTGTGATCTCATTTTCCTGTCCACAATGAAGGCCCTTGATTCTGCTGACTTTTTATTTGTCTCAGTGTTGGTTAATTAAAATGTGATTACTATTATGCTACAAGATATTTTGGTATTGCCTATACTTAATTAAAAAATGGATAAAAGACAACATGTAAAAACCATTAGAAGAAATATAGAGTGAAATAAGTGACGTCTATAAGAAAATATGTATTATACATAATGGGGGTGGGGACTCTTGCTATTGTGCCCAGGCTGGGTCCAAACTCCTCAGCTCAAGGAATCCTCCTGCCTGTTCCTCTCAAGTGTTTGGCACAGTGAGTGAGCATCACCAAGCCCAGCTTGAATATAATTTCTGCAAGTATTTTTATGAGTTTTTTTTGTTCTACCTTCATCTTCTTGGTAAGTTAAATATAAATTTAATTTTTAAATAATATTTAAATATCATTTATTTTATTGCTATTTTCTTAAATTCCATAATATTTTTTATTGTGGAACTAAACTTTTTGATAAGTGATAAAGTATATACCTTGCAAAAGAAACCCCATTTAACTGGAACTTCAAAATTCAACTTAATAATCTGTGTTTTGATTGGTGTATTTTACCATTTATACACTGTGATAACTAGTGCATTTAGACTGGTCTTACTATCTCATTTTGTGAATGTGTGCATCATGTGTGTAGGTGGTAGCCCTGCCTTTTTTTTTAGACAGAGTCTCATGTAGCCAAGGATGACCTTGAAGTCTTGATGCATCTTTCTTCCACCTCTCAGTTGTTGGGATTTCAAGTGTGCACAATGACATCAGACGTTAAAGACACTACCCTGTTGAGATTTTGTCTTCCTATTAACATTGGCAGTTTCCTCTTTTCTTTATGATGATTTTGGGCAAAATATTTTGGTTGCTATCGTAATTTTTGACATGTATACTTCTTTTGTTCCAGCAAAGTTTAAAGTTAACCAGTATTTTATTTATTTCCTTCTAAATCTTATTCTTATGCTTAGTCTGATGTTGGTTTTATTTTAAATTGCTTTTAGGTATGAAAAAAATCACATACACCAGTTTTATTATTACTAATTGATGATTAATGGTTTTCACACATTTCAGGGTGTTTCATATTTAGATATATTGCTATCTAATACCATTTTGCTCACTTTTAGCCTTTATGTTTGTAAATTTTATTTTTTCATCATTTGTAATTTTTCAGTGACAGAATTTGTGTAAAAAAATTTCTAAGTTGATATTGAAAGAATTTTCTTTTTTTCCCCCACCTGTTGATTCCTCCCTGTTAAGATCTGGTGCATTTACTGGTGCCGTGGTATTGCCTTTTCCAGCCTGTTTCGTGATTAGACTCAAGCATGTAGCTCTTTCAGATTGTCTCTTCTTTCAGATCCTTTGAGGCTGTACTACTTTTAAAATATTGTTTTGGCTATTTGTGTAAATTGATGTCTCTAGTAGCTTTCATATACATACACTACCACAAACACACACAAACCACACATAACACACACACACACCACACATAACACACACACACACACACACACACACACACACACTTAAAGAAGTCCTGGGCCTCCGAACCCTGGGGGACTAGGATCCTAATCAGAGGGAGTCTGACTTGTCCAGAAGCTTTCCTTTATATTACATCATCATCACACTAATGATAAGTGGTCCCTAGTGAAGGAAATGATATTGACAATGTGTGATAATAATGGTAGCTACTCCCTATGAAAGCTTATCATGGCTGGATGTTTTGTGTATACGCACTCCTTTAATTGTCCTGGGTGGTAACTGATTCTGATGCCAAACTTAGTGTGACACCTGGTCAGCATAGCATGCACTATAGCCCAGAACTCCAAGACTTAAGTAACCCTCTTGTCTCCACCTTTAGGAACTATATGTGTATGCTACCAAGCCCAACAGAGGTGTAGCCAAGGTTGGCCTAATCCTCACGTCCTCATCCTTAGCTAGCTGATCCTGCCACAGCTGACTCCGAATCTAAGAATTTTCCCTGTGTACAGGTAATAAAGCCAAGGCTCCTAGCAATCAAATAAATGGTCTCAAGACACATACCCATAAACTAGCAGAGATGGCTTCTGTTACAGTTTTGTGTGACACTCTGTGGTTTTTAGCCACTCTGTATATTTTTGGCAATACTGAAGTTCTTAAACAGAAAATGGGCTTTACTTTAGGGAGAAGTTTGGTGAATGAGCTCAGGTTATCTGTAGAGAAACTAATTTGGGTGCTAGAGAATTAGCTCAGTGGTAGAGCACTTACCAAGCAGGTATGAAGTCCTGTTCCAATCCCAGAAATAAATAAGGTAGAAAAAAAAAGAATACTTTTCTTCTGTTGTGTGTGAAAAATGTTTGCTCTTAGAAAATCAGCTGGTCTTTGACCTCTTTTAATAAAAAAATCTTTTTTCGAGACAATATAATCACATCATTTCCCCTTCTCTTTCCTCCCTCCAGGCCCTCCCATATACCTCTCCTTGCTCTCTTTCAAATCCATGGCCTCTTATTTCCTCAATTGTTGTTGCATACACTCTGTGTGTATGTGTGATTTCTAAATACATAAGTACAACCTGTTCAGTCTGTATAATGTTACTTGTGTGTGTTTTCAGGGCTGACCTTTGCTATTGGACCTTTGCTGGTGTGATCCTCCTTGGGGAGACTTTCTCTCTCTCAGCATACCTCAGTTGCTTGCAGTTCTTTGTCTGAGGTTGAGACTTTGTGGCTTTTGCTGTCCACTTTATTTAGTGCATCTTTCATTTTTGTTCTTGTTCAGCTCCTGTTTAGGCGGTCACAATGGTCTCTGATCTCTTCTTCAAATCAGCTCTGTCCTACATGCCTTGGTGTCCAAGAACTAACATACTAAATACACCAGGGTTTCCAGACAGCTGAAAATGTCGTTCTGGTTATTGACCTGTACATTCTCTTCCCTTGAAGATGTATTCCTAGACTTATGTAAAATTTATAGTTAGGTATCTGGCATTATCTGAAAGGAACCACTTAACTTACCCCTGCCCAGTAACACTGACAAACACCTCTCATCATCTTTAGGTTCAGCCAATTTTTGATTCACAGACCTAACTTCCCACCAGCCCACCTTCATCTCCCATCCTCACAGGCTGTTTGTAAATATTGTCTTTCTAAGCCCAAACACATTCATCCTCAGAAGTGATTGTGCTAACCTGGCCGAGGTTGCTCCAAGGCCTCTGATCATGTCAACCTGTGTCTGGGAGGACCCAGGCTGTCATTTGGGTCAACAGGTTCTGCCAGTTAACCTGACTTTCAGGAAGATGCTTCATAGTTGCATGTGATATGTGTTGGGACATTTAGATCCATCCAATGTACTTGGGCCCATCTTAGGACATAGTGACTTATAACCCTATTTATGGTGACCTAAGACTTTTGATAGCCTTGGATGTAGGAGAAATCTGCCAATTTGTGGATGCTAGTGGACAATTTGGCCATATAAACAACTGGATAAGCTGACCAGAAGGAACCTCTCCCAGTCCTCATAATTTTCAAAACCAGTAAGACCCTGTTGAGGGGTGGGCAGTGGTTGCATTTCATGACACACTAGGAAACTTGCAGACTTGAGCATGCTAGCAAAGTCACATTCTTGGTTAGTACTTGCATCTGCTGCCACTGCAGCTGGGCTGATGGGGGCTCTGTGGGGTTCCTCTCAGCATTAGAGGGCACCATAGCTTAGGTTTGGGAGCGGAGCCTACACTTACTTCAGGCCAAGATGGGGTAATTAGAACTGAAGCTGCCTTCTTGCTGTAAACAACCAGAAAACTGGACAAACTGGATGAGAGAACTGCTGCCTGGAATTTGGCAGAACACTATGGGACTGGAATGCTTCAGGAAGGAAGCTGATAGAGCAAGTGTGCTCTTACCTGGGAACAATTTCTAGATTAGGGCATCACTTGGGAGAGCCATGATGGAGCACAGGAGAGAGGTACCTTCTGAGCTGAGAAAGCAGAGTTTGGGAATACAGACCTGGTTTCAGTCTATGGGGTTGGACATGAGCATTTTTCAAGGAATGGAAAGTAATTGTTACAAGATATGGAAACTCATAGGAGATAGAAGCCATGTCAACTAAATGAGGGAAAGGCAGCTGTCCATTCCATACAATTAAGAATTTTGGAAAGACACTATAAGTTAACACCCTTACCTGAAACTCAAAAGTGTTTTGAGTTGCAGATTTTTTTGAATAAAAAATATGAGAATATATATGTACAATGAGATATTTTAGATATGTGACCCAAGTCAACATATTTAATTAATTATGTTTCATATACATCTCATAATCACAGCCTGAAGATTACTTTTATATTTTTTGCTCACTTATGGTTTGACTGTGACTTGTTATAAGAGTGCAGGTATGGAATTTTCTACTTCTGGTAAGTCAGCCCCAAAAATGTTGAATTCTGGAGTGCTTCAGATTTCAGAGTTTTAACTTGTATGAAGAAAATGAAAAGACAAAACACCTAATGCAAATAAATTTTTCAATATAAATGTGCACCAAAGGACATTCCCCAAATGAGGTTTAAATTTTTACAACTCAGCAATCAGGCCCAGTACTCACAGGTGGGCTGAAGACTTCAAGAAAGGAAACATAAATGACCAGTAAGCACAAAGTACAAAGATGTTTATCACAAATCATTAGAAAATACTACCTGGTCTCTGAGTTCAAAGCCAGCCTGGTCTACATGGTAAGTTCTACACCAACTAAGAGTATATAATGGTCAAATCAATCAAACAAATGAGTTTCAAAAACATTGTGCAGATTATAAAATGTTTGTTCAAAGAGTAGATCTGCTGTGGACTATTTAACTATGTAAATATGTATTATACTTGTTTATGTTGTGTAATATTACTTTAACTATGTAAAAGTTATGCTGTGGTACATTTTCTTATGCTGTATTTGTTTAACGATGTAAGAATGTTTTACATTTGTTACATCTTGCCTGCCTAAGTTGAACAGCCAATAGCTAGGCAGAAGAGGAATAGGTGGGGCTGTCAGGCAGAAAAAATAAACTGGAGGAAAAATGTAGGCTGGAGAAAGAAGAAGAGGAGGAGGAGGAGAATAAAGGAGACCAAGAAGGACACAACTGGAGCCAGAAGCCAGGCAGCCACCATCCATCCATAGAGAAGGCAGGAAGCTAAAATAGAAAGAAAGAGAGAAAGAAAGAAAGAAGGAAAGAAAGGTAAAAAGCCCAAGGCAAAACAGACACAAGAAACAGATTAAAATAAGAGCTAAGCTAAGGCCAAGCATTCAAAACTAATAATGAGTTTCTGTGTCATAACTTGGGAGCTGGGTGGTGGCCCCCAAAGAAAAAGCCTGGTACATAGATCTTCCATGTCATTACACACAAACAGTAGCCATGGTTGGGATGAATGCATTAAATAAATAGATCATGGTAATAGTTTTACTATCTATATGTAGGCCAATACATCATGTTGTCCATCTTAAACATATCTAGCTTTGTTGGTTAAGCCACAGTAAGTGGAGGGGAAAATAAGTAATATGGAGAGGGAACGCACTAATTTTAAAACAGACAATGGAAGATTTAAACAACTTTGCCTAAGAAAGATTTCATCTTATTATCACTTTAAAAATTGTGTCTAAAAGTGATCTCGACAATTGGAATCTCTCTTCAAGGAAGGGCTGCTCAATTCTGTACTCACTTTGGCTATGTGCAGGGCGTAAATGTTCGCCTAACGGCAATGCACTGCATACCGAGGGCACGCCCCTAGGCGTGGCTACGTAGATTTGGACCCACCCCTTCTCTTGGCAGCTCATTTTGTCTCCCGCCTTCCCTTTCTTCTCTCCCTCTGTCTTTCTCTCCTCTCTCTCGCCTCTCGGTAACTCTCTAAAATAAACTCTCATGTGGCACCTGACAGTGAGTGTGTGTGTCTCTCCCCATATGCAAAAAAAAAAAAAAAAAAACTAACACAGGGTTTGCCACGTTATAATAATAGCAAGAAGACAACTACTACAAAGGTTGAGCAGAAGTCAGAAGGAGTAAATGCTGATGGGGCTACTCACACGATCTGATCATTTAGGACAGGGAAACACTGTCTAGTGCTAGAAAGCAGATCACTCATGTCCAGGGTAGGGATGATAGATGTGAAGGTACACAAGTGCAAGAGAAATGTCATGTAGCTTTATTCTGGGGTATTTTCAAGGGTTTATATATTTGCTCAAACTAAAAAGAATGCCCTAAAATATATGCATTATATGGTGTGTAAGTTAAACCTCAATAAAGATGATTTAACAAAGATCACGTTTATGTGTCAGGGTAACCAACCTGCCACGACTTCTCATTAATATATGATCTTGGATGGATAAGGTCCTTATTAAAGTTCAAATTCATCATCTGTAAATTAGAAATATTATGAGGATTTAACAGGATTCTGAGCCATTTCAGGGTCTGGCATGAATCTTAAAATCAACGGTCAAGAGTCTTCCTTGCTTCCGGTAAGAAATGATATGGCATCTGATTCCCTTGTTCTTTTGAGAAGCTGCCTCTGAAGATATCAGGAAACATGTATACTTCCGCCATCCACATATCTTGCAGGAAGTACACACACACCTGAACTAATCGACCCAAAGATTTATTTCATTTCAGCTTTGGAGATTTCTGTCCACATAGGTTGGCCCCTGGCTGCTTTGGGCCTATGGTGACTATTTGGATGAGAATGTGTGGAGAGAGTTGCTCACTTCATGGTATCCAGGAAGTAAAAAGAGAGACAAAAACAGGCATCCACAGTGTCTATACAGGACACGCTGCCAGCGGCCTATGTTAGTTGGCTCCACTCTGAAACATTCCATCGCCTCCGAATAACGTCACTCTGGAGTCCAAGCTCTTGATACACAAGCATTTGGAAGACATTTCAGATTCAGACTGAAGCATCTTCCAGTAAGTAAACAAACAGCAGGGGGGAAAATTACATTATTTTCTTTCCCAGCTGAGTATCTTGCTCCTAGATACAGGGAAAGTTCTGGCTCTTTAAGACAAAAATCACATCTACAGGGAACAAGTATATTCAGGCTGACCTGAGTTAAAATGGACTCATTTGATCCAGTTAGGTGTTAGAATATCATGTCTCTCTTGGCCTCATCTATGGTGTTACATTTCCCAAAGGTTTCTGCCTTTCTTGTTTGTGACATCTTGTCTGGCAGCTTGAGCCTGCCCTGCCCACAATTTGGTCATCTGCCACTTACCTTATGATTACTATCTTACCAGCAACTCCTGTCGGAATTTGCTACCTTCTCACATATATGCCATTTAATCACAATCTGACTAGCAGCTTCCATGTGTCTCCTGTAAAACTTCTAGCCCAGATGGCTCCTGTCTGCTGGCCATGCTTCCCTGGGACCCATCAGAAGCATGGACTCTTCAACTGACTAGCCCTCTCCTCATACGTGGGAGAAGTACAAGCATTTTTGGCAGGAAGCTTATCTAAACTTCTAAACTGAAGCATTGAAGCTACATTCCTGCATCCTTGCAAGAGATTCTAGTCTAAGATAAAGAATGCAAATGGAATGGATTGAGTTTAGCATCAGAATTAGATGAAGATGCATTCTATACTGTTGATACAACACCATTCTTGACTCATTTGCTTATGTTCTTAGAGGAAACTTTTCTGCTCACCAAATTTTTTTCTATTTTAATTTTTAGTTCCAGTGATCTTCGGATGTTCTCATGTTAACTTAAACACACACTCCATGATAACAGTGTGCAGAGCTTTCTTCCTGTTCCTCTGGGCAGTGTTACATGGTGTGGGCAGATGTGGATTTGAATATCAGCTCTTCTGTTTATTAGTGCTGTGGTTCAGAGAAGAGCTCTCTGCCCTAGACAATCTGAGATTGCTTTTGCTCATCGAACATGCCAATATCACCTCCCTCCACGTCTCTACACTTGCTGTCCCCCTGCCTGATGTTCTCCTTGTCTAAGTCTTCTGAATGTACTCCGTGTCACCCAGCTATCAGTTTAAATGTCATCTCTTTGGATGGGACTTTCTTGACCACAATTTCCAACCTACCCAGCCCCAGTCTCTATGATGTCATGTTATTTTACTTTTCTTTTAGTATTGCTCCTGTTTACTTACTATCTGGTCGCCCCAGTTAGAGTACATAGTTTTCATAAGCAGGAAAAACACTTATCTGTCTTCTCCTCTACCATATCTCTAGTGCTTTGAATTGTACCTAGTCCAAACAAGGTAAATTCTTTAGAAGTATTTGTGGAATGAATCAGTAAGTCAGCATATCTAAGCTTTAGTTTCTCTGTAAAACACAGACCTCAGTCCTTCCCTTTAGGGTTAGTGAAGGTTAGTATTTATGAACAAATGGACATGGCAGAGAGACTAAATGAGCTCATGGCGTGCACTAAGTGTGCTCAAAGGACAGATCTAGCTGTAGTTATTTCTGCCCATGATTCTCTCCTCTCTAGTACATAAATCCCCCTAGGAAGTTTGTACACATCATATTGCCATCCATGTACATGGGATGAACTTGGTAAAACCTGGTTTATCTGTTTGTAATTCACTTAAGATAGGGGGTCTCACTTATGGTCCAGGCTGATCTCAAAATCTCCAGACTCAAGTGCACTACCAACTCAGGTGCACTGTGCCTGTTTATGCATTTAGTCAAAATAAAATTTCTTTTTTCAAATGTGAACTTCATGGTAGTTTTTTTTTTTTTTTTTTTTTTTTAGTCCCAGCTTGTGAATTCTCTGCCCTTTGAGGGTTTTCCTCATTGTTCACTATAACAAGGTTAGAGAATTAGGTGACTATTTTTTTGTGTGACTTTTTACTAGAGAACTTACACATTTCATTCATGCACTTGCAGATAGAGCTTCCTCTACTAGACTATACACGCTTTGAATCATCCTTTTTGTGTTCCTACCGACAAGCCCAGGCCTGGTGGCACTGAAGGGCTGGATTGTGGGAGAAGGACAATAGCATGGTAATAAGGATGCAGCTTCTAGATACAAGGCATCCAAGTTCAACTTCTAGCTTGTCAACATACCTACTGTAAAATAGCGGATGAAATACCTTATGTTTCTTTGGCCCCGGTCTCTTATTCATAAAATGAAAATATAAATATTAATTTCACTATTTTCATAGGATTATAATAGTCTCTTCATATGTTTTTTTTAAAGTGCCTTCAATTCTATAAGCATACCTGATTTCATTTAGATGTGCCCCAGATAGCATATAAATCATAGTAGGCATTCAATAGCAGTCACTGAAAATATGCAAATTAAAACATTTTGACAAAGCAATAATTAAACAGGCAAAACATAATTAATTTTAACAAAGTATGTTTAATTTCATTTTTTTAAATTTCATAACCATTTTGGTAAATGAAGTAAATGTAAAAAACATTTGAGAATGGATTTATATTCTACTACAAATCAATATATGAACACTCTTAGAATATAAATTAAAGAAAAAATGCTTCAGTGGTTATAATTTGGGAACCCACCAGTTTGAACTGAAATTCTTTTCAAAAATACTTTCTCCTATATTTTAGTTTTCTGTCTTCTGTATACATTTTCAGTGTACCCTCCTAAGGCTCCCCTGAGCTTTATCTACACTAGCAATAAAGTCTGAATTTATTAAGATATTTAGAAATGTTACATTTCTTATTTAATAAGATGGGTTGTTTTCATTTATCAATGAATGGCTAACTTGAATGTTACATTTAAGAGTTATTACATGTCAGCCATGGAGTTTGCATAAACAAAGTTTAAATGACATATAGAAATTCATCTGGGTTTGATATAAAGCTCAGTGGTAGAACTCAGCTAGCATGCATGATGCTGTATGTTCACTTCCCAAGAAGCCCCATGTTTGTTTTCCCCAAAACACCTGATTAGTTTTTCCCTTTCTAATTGTTTTTCTTTATCTATTTGGATAAAACTTGTATAGTGCACACAACTAGTAATAACATATTATGTGTTGCCCTCCCAGGAATAGCAAGAACTTTGCTTATCTGCCATAAAACCAGTATTTTTCATAGGTGTAATCTTCATTCACTGTGACAATATACCTGAGATAATCTGTCTAAAAGGAGGAAAGTTGAGGCTGAAGGGATGGGTTGGTGGTTAAGGGCTCTTGATACTCTTACAGTGGACTTGAGTTCCATTCCCTTACCATATCAGGTGGCTTCCAAGTGCCTGTAACTCCAGTTCCACCAACTCTGAGGCCTTCTGGTCTCCTTTGGCCTTCTGGGGCCCCTACACACACGGTACACATAAACTCATGTAGACCTACATAAACAGACACATAATAATAAACAAGTACATCTTTAAAAGGGAGCAAATGTTTAGGTTTTTCAATGTTGCAGGTCTTACTCCATAGTTCATTGGTCTCATAGCTTTTGGGCCTATGGATGAAGTTTATTACTGAGAAACTGTTCACCTCCTGCTACACAGCAAGCAAAGCAGAAAAGCTAGAATCCCAATATCCTGTTTCCCAATATGCCCTAATAATATAACTTCTATTATGTCCTACCTCCTAAAGATCACACCTTCCCACAGTGCTACCGCCTGGGAAGCTTTCAACACACAACATAAGCTAAACATTCTTGGCAGCATTCCTGAAAAACCAGCATGAATAACCCTGGCCATGGCGTACAAACTTTATAAACGGTTTCAAAACAACTATAGCAAAATTCATTCTGATTTGATGTGTATTTCAGTAGAAACGGGGAGAAAAGACTTCATGTATTCATTCCTCTCACTATGGGATGAAATTCCTTTGCACAGGAGAGGAATGGAAAGTGTAGCTGATCCTGCTGGTAGCCAGGGGGCCTCTGGGAGGCCTTGGAGCAGGCAGTGCCTGAGTATTTTAGATTAGACTGCGTCTACTCATCAATAGTGAAACCTTTACTTCTTTCTCAGATCTCATCATCTACACTTGCTTTTCAGATGGTGCATAATAATTATAAATTATTAGAATTATTATGCATCCTATGGAGGATGACACCGTTGACCATCATCAGAACAGGAAATATTTTAGGATTGTGTTCCAGGACTGTGTTTAGGTTCCACAGATTTTATTCAACAATACCTTCTTAAGGCTTTATGAATTAACTATTTGGGGTCACAGTATATTTATGGCCATAGAATTGGGAAATGTACAAAACATTGATTTGAATCACACAAGCTGAAGACAAATAACTCATTTGTGCTATTATATCATGAGCTCTGTTTTAGGTACTGAAGAATTTATGCTATGTTAAGGATGTACAAAAAAATTCTGACCCTATGACTTGCAGTCTTATGTGAGAGACAGAAAGAAATTGACCGGAGACCACTTGACAGAGGACTGAGTTTCTAAGTCCTTGGTAGCAATACAGAGTGTGAAGATGATGTCTTTAGACTTGGGTATAGTATTGCTGGAGGAAGCATGGCAGGTGAAGGAGACTGAGAAAAATGATGTGGCTGAATCTCAGAGAGGGAGAGGATTGTGGTAAGCTGTTAGGCTAAAGGGTAGACACAGACAGACATGCAAGGATGTGGAGGAATAACTAAGGCCAGCCTTTCATGGGGGCTGCTCAGCTCGATGGAAGGTGATGGTGGTTTAAACAGTGTGGTGGATGGTAGATGAAGGGGATTTGAGCTCTTTAGGCTATAGAATAGACTAAGAGATAAACAAATCCAAGCATGACTCCTAGGTTTGTGGTTTGAGGAAATGAACACAGCACCATGTACTGTGACAGGAAATAGAGGATCAGGATGGGAGAGAAAAGCTGGGTCTGATTTTAGACTTGTCAAACTTGCAAGAGGAAGTGGCCAAGTCAGCATCTGAATATGAAAAAAAACCAGACAGCACTGTGATGGTGCAGGCATTCTCCAACTGTCTAGTGTTTTAGCTACTGCATACACAGGGCAAGTTAACTTATGTCATTAAAATAGAAGCATTAGAGGACTGGAGAGATGCTTGGGAATGATTCCCAGCACTCATGCTGGATGACTCACAACTGCCTGTAATCCCTATCCAGAGTGCCTCTGCAGACATTTGTACTAATGTACACACACACATACACACACCTTTAAAAACTTTAGTCTCTCTGTTTTACTAGTCATGTTTCAAGTGGTCAATAGCTCTATACAGGGGTTTGGGGATATAGCTCAGAGGTAGAAAATGGCCTTGACATTTTCTGTCCTTAGCATAGGAAAAACAGAAGTTCTTTGTAGTGTAGCTAGCAACTGTCATATTTAATAGTTCAGTTCTAAAGCTCAGAGAAGTCTGGAGTAGGGATTACAAAAAGCTTATACGTGTGTAGGTAAGGTTTAATGGTGTAGTACAGAGTGTAGGAAGAGAATGGTCAGGGAAATGGGAAGGTGGTAGGATTGGGAGTCAGCTACATTCAACATGCAAAGGCCAGTGAAGAACAACAAGGCTTCAGAGGTCACCAAGAAGAAGCAGTCAGAGGCAGAAGGAAAAGAATATCCTTAAAAGTCAAAGAAAAAGTGTGTGCAGAGGAGAGGGGAGGAGCCACAGCCACGTGCTGCTGCCAGGAGGGTGACTGAGATGAAGACAACCTGCTGTTTGTCAGTGACTCACTCCAGCAAGAGCTGTCTGAGTGCAGGGTCAGGTGAGAAGCAGATTGGATGAGGGGCATGAGGTCATGGAGAGAGACCTGACAACAGATTATAAACCTAAGAGCTGTCAACGCAATTACATTTACAGTTTAGGGAAAATAGAATCAGTGTTACAGACACATCTTTAGAGCACGTCTCCGCCCCTCCAGGTTACCCATTTTGAGTATTTTGCCATGACTGTGAGGAGGCATGTATACTGTACTTCTCCCTCAGCCTGACTACCTTGGAGGAAGGGTAGAGGCGGTCAGACAGGGGCTCAGAGGAGGCCATGTTAGGGAGTATCATTTAGCCTTACAACCACAGGATAGAACAGGAAGTGTTTCTTACTTTTCTGCTACCTAGGATTTAGAGAATTCATAAGGACACAGAAAAGCGCAGACTCCATGTCCATTCTCTTGGCACCTTCATCCCTCAGCACTGCCCTACCCATAGCCTATCACAGCATGTAAAGGGTTAAGTCTGAGAGCAACATGATTACATGGGTGTTGAAAAGATTATGGCCCGGGAGTTTATGACCTGGTACAGGGCAGAGGTTTGGAACCTGGTCCGCGGCTGCTTTCGTCCCCCAAAGAAATGAATCACACGCTTATATCCTTTATACTATTTGGCCCATGTCTTATGCACATTACTAGCTAGCTCTTTCATCTTAATTCAACCCATTTCCACTAATCTTCCCACCACATGGCTCAGCCCGTGGCTCACCTGCACCTCTACATGTTCCTCCTTCGGGGGTCAGAAGGCGACTGACTTAACTCCACCCTCCTCCTACCTGCCTGCCTCTGATTCTCCACCCACTTCTACGGTGCTGTGTATAGGCCAAAACAGTCCTTTATTTACATCATACAGAGAGCATTCCCACCATACACACACTGTGTATTTGCTGGCCCAAACTCTTGGTCTGAAGCCATCCTTCTGCCTCAGTCTCCAGAAGAGCTGAGATTCTTGGACACTTCTCCATGCTAGACAATAAATATTTAAAGGCTTGCAGGCCATACAGGTTCTGTCACAACTGCTGGACTCTGTTGCTCTGCCCTGAAAGCAGCCCTAGATTGCATGTTAATAAATGTGTGGCTGGGTTCCAATAAAGTATTACTTATAGACTGAATTTTTCATGTCCTTTTAATGTGGTACAAATCTTTGAATTCTTTCCCGTATGACTTAAAAACACACATAAAAAAACATTTTTTGAAAGGGAGAGCAGATTAGGCTGGTGACACAGGCTCGTAATCTCAGTCTGGGAAACAGAGGCAAGAGGGTGGCAATTTCAAGAGCACTCCAGGCGATTTGACAATATCTACGTCAAAATAAAAGTTCAAAAGAAAAAGCCCCGGAGATGTAGTTCTATGGTATTTCCCGAGGTTCAGACTTCAGTACTGCAAATGAACAAATCAGAAGCCAAAATAAAAAATAATCCTTTGCACAATAAGCAATATAAAAGCAGGTGGAGAGCAGACATGGCCTGTGGTTTGCTACTCGTTAGGTTATAGCAGTTTTTCTCAACACGTAGGCCACTACCCCTTTGGTAAACCTCTATCTCCAAAAATAGTTCCATTACGATTCATTACAGTAGCAGAACCATAGTTATAAAGTAGCAAAGAAAATAATTTTATGGTTGGGGGGTCACCACAACACAAGGAACTGTATTAAAGGGTTGCTGCCTTTGGAAGGTTGAGAACTGCTGGTTTAGGGAATGATTAGAGGCACAGAAGCAAGAAGACCTGTCCAAGGCAAAATTCAAGAGTCAATATTCCTAGGAGACAGATGGGGGGGGGGGACTGGGGGGACGGGGGAGGGAGGGAGGGAGGGAGGGAGGAAGGGATTTGTTAAGTACCAACACCTTTGCATTTATTGAATTCCTACTATGCCATAAGCACAACGTTAGAGCTGAAGATGCGTAAGTGTGTATTTCCTGCCCCTGAACCTGGTTAGACATGAGCTTTTGTCTGTGATGTGTCATGTGCTACAACATGGCACCAGGGAATGTAGAGGTTAGTTCCTCTTGAGAAACATCAAATAGCACGTTCAAGAGCCACTTTTAGGTAGAAACTTCAAGGATGCGTAGAAGCCTTGTCATATAAGTTAAGTGGTGTTCCCAAAGCAGGGAATACAAACTTCAACTCCTTGCATCTGAATACTGCGAATTATGAAAGGCAGGAAAAACACTAGGTAAGTTTATAGGCCAAGGAACCTGTAAAGCAGCCATGGTTGACAGCAATTAATCGTATGGTTCATTATAGAGAGATTTTGAATTTTTCCAACTCAAAGAAATGGTAAATGTCTGAGGGGAAGATATGCTACTTACTGGGTCATTAGACACTGTATACATATGTGATGAAATATATATTGTACCCCTAAGTGTGCACAACTATTATGCATAAATTAAGATGCATTAAAAAGTAAAGTTGTAAAGATGGAGTGTCTGGGGAGCACAGCTGGATCATTAAAGTGTCCTAGATGCTCCAGACCCTCTGTCACATCTTCTGGCTCTTATCTGTCTTCTTTGTCTTCATACAGCTTCAATCCCCTTTCATTACTTCATTAAGATACCAAAAGCAAGACAGTCTTAGTCCCTTTACCCTGGCTGTTCCCACCACCCAGAGTCCCATGTCTTTATCTCTTTATTCTTCAGAGGACACCTCTGGTCTCCCTTTCTAAAACCAAAACAATGCAGTTAGCTTTACTTGATTTCTCTCTGCTTACTGAAGCATTTATGATTCATCATTCATCTGTTTATTGTCTAGTTTCTCTACTCAGAATATAGGCTTCAAGAAGGAAGGCTCTCTGTTGCCTCTGAAATTTAGAATAGTGCCTGGCAAAACAAAGACACATAAGAGTGACATTTGATTTTCATATCTACAGGCCCTGCGTATGCAAAGCCAACCAACCTTAGGTTGAATATTTTCAGGAAAAAAATCATGTCAGACCCAAACTTGTATAGACTTTTTTTCTTGTCCTTATCTCTTGATAGGATATTAAGTATCTGTAAGGAATTCACATTGTATCAAATAGTATGAGTAATATATAGGTGATTCAGGGTGTACTAGAAGATATGTACAGGTTATATCAACTTGATTGATTGATTGACTGATTGGCTGGGTCTTGCCCAGGCTGGCCTTAACTGTTGGTCTTCCCAGTGCTAGGATTACAAGCATGTGTCTCTATACCCGTCACACAAGGGATTGAGCGTTCGAAGATTTCGGTATCTAGGGGAAATCCTGAAATGTGTCCTCCATGGATATGGAGGGATGATTGTAATAGTCAAGACAGTAAGAGAAGTAGGAAGAGGTGAGGAAGAGAGAACGAAACTGCAAAGGTGCAAGATCTGTTGTCTTTATCTAATTGCCTAAGTAACATGGCAGTGCGTCTCCTGAGAGAGAGGGGGAGTTGAAGCTTGGAACATCTGTGGGAAATGGGCAAGAGCAGCTTGGGGAAGACACATGCCAAACAGATAGGTAATTGTGCCTAGGGGTGGGGTGAGGTAAAGAGAGAGGCAGCTCCTCCCCAACTAGCTTGTGGTAATTTCATTTATCTTTCTTGGAGTCAAATACAGAATTATGGGGTAGGGAGGACCAAGTTGAGGTTTTTGGAGGAGTAAATGGGTGAAGACGGGAATATAGAAAAAGTGAAACTTGGAAGGCCAACCCATCTGACTGCTATGTGTCACTTACACAGAACTGAAGGGAGTAAAAGAAAGCTCGGACAAGGTTTCTTCAGTTTCACGCTACTATGGCAAAAAAAAAAAAAAAAAAAATCCCTCAACTATAAACACACCTGATATTTGGCAGGCGGAAATTCTCAGTTGGCTGGAAGTGAGTTTCAGGACAAATTGCCAGCGACTGTGCCTTTTTCTCTCCCTTCCCTTAGGTGGGGGCATTTGTGTCAACAGCAGTAAAGACAAATAACTAAATAACTGGAGTATATCTTTCACATTCTTCTGTTCTTGCTTCCATTTATACTGCATTTATTGTAACTATCCAGCGTTGCCAGTGTTCATACTAAACATAATGTACCGTGTGTAGTCGTTTTCTGGTAATAATGAGGTAAGTTCCCTGTCCTTGACCTATTGAGACCTGGAGCATTAGTGACCAATCAGAATCCTTTTCCTGGATAACTGTATGTAGATCAAATCTCAGGCTGCTGTTTGTTATAGAAAAGGAGTGAAAACATGTGGAAAATGAGAGACTTTTAGTGTAAAATAGCTCCTGTGTGAACTGCTGGTACCTGAAAATAACTTTCCACAATTGTGCAAAAACTCAGTGTTAGAGTTTTTTGAAATTTTTGTGAAGATTTTAACATGCTCCTGATAGATTCCTCTTTCATGAAACCCCTTCTGCTCAGAATGCTCAGTTTGTGACAACTTTCATCCTTCAAGACAAAGATCTTGAGATTATTCTTGACTTCTCGAACATTCCATGTTTAATCTGTGTGGAACCCTGTAGGTTCACCTGTTATAGACCCTACATCTGACCGCTTTTCACCTTGTCCACTGTGATCATCTATACTCAAATTATTTTCATCTCCTGCCTATGGTATTACAAGGGCCTCCTATAGCTTCTCTAACTTCTGTCTTTTTTTTCATAGCTGGAGTGGAATGATCCTATTAAAATATGATGGTGTGCATCACTCTTCTGCTAAAAACCTTTTTTCATTGTTTCCCTATTGTCTTAGTTAGGGTTTCTTTTGCTGCGAAGACACCATGACCATGGCAACTTTATAAAAGAAAACACTTAATTGGGACTGGCTTACAGTTTCAGAGGTTTAGTTTATTATCATCATTGTGGGAAGCATCATGGCATGCAGGCAGACATGGTGCTGGAGAAGGAAGTGAGGGTTCTGCATCTGGATTGGCGGGCAGCAAGAAGAGAATCCTACACACTAGGCCTGGCTTGAGCTTCTGAGACCTCAAAGCCCACCTCTGGTGACACAGTTCCTCCAACAATGCTACACACTTCCCAATAGTGCCAATCTCTATGAGCCTATGGGGCTCTTTTCATTCAAACTACCATACCCACTTTACTTGGTAAACACTCATATCCTTATAATAATAGCCCACAAGGCCTTGGTTTACTTGATTCTTTTTATTTAATGTGTATGGATGTTGCTTGCATGTATGTCTGTGTACCATGTGTGTACAATGCCTATGGTGGCCAGAAGACGTTAACAGATTCCCCACCACAGGACTAGAGTTAAAAAAGTTGCTAGCTGCGTTGTTGGTGGGTGCTGGGAATCAAACTCAGGTCCTCTGGAAAAGCATCAAATGCTCTTAGCCATTGAATCATCTCTCAGCCCCTATTCAATCCTTCATACCATCCTGCCTTATATCCCACTATGCTCCTCAGTCTCAAGATATCTTGGCCTCTTTGGTGGACCTGAATACACCAAGCAGGCTCCTCTCCCTGGGCTAAGTATTGGCTGATCTGCTTTGAAGTTTTGTTTCACATATTCATGTAGTTTACTTCTTAATCTCCTTCAAGTGTATGCTTCTTTTTTTTTTTTTTTTTTTTTAAAAAAAAAAAAACTTTATTTATTTACTTATTTATTTGCCTTGGTGTTTGCCTGGAACTGGAACTACAGACAGTTGTTAGCTGCCATGTGGGTGTTGGGAATTGAACCCGGGTCCTCTGGAAGAGCAGACGGTGCTCTTAACCGCTGAGCCATCTCTCCAGCCACCAAGTGTATGCTTCTTAGTGAAGCCTGTTTTGAAATATTTTATTAAAAAAATATACCTCCAGGCCTCATCCTTTTACAGTCTATTTCCCTACCCTGAGAAATATAATTGGTTTTAAAATATTTATTATCAAAATACTTAAATACTGATTTTTATTGTCTGTTCAACTATATTTTGTTCATTAATCCACAGTACTTAGAATACGTAGTGTATAGTTAGTATTTTGATATTACTGAATAAATGGAGGTCTGGATTTTTCTTTTCTTGACCTAAGGTAATTTTAAAATAAATAGACTCTAACTAAACTAGGCTTGTTAGGACATTAAATTCTAGCTGCATCAGTTATAATTTCATATTTAGATATGGTAGATAGGATGGTGCCAATAGAGAGCTTGATGGCGATTTTGGTTCAGGATATGTTAAATTAAGAAATAATTGTTCTTTTATTTGTTGTTTATTTATGTATTTGGAGACAGGGCATGCTCTCTCATGACTCTCAATTCTTCCTGCCTCAACCTTCCCAGTGCTGGGATGACAAGCGTGTAGCGCTACTCCAAAGATGGATTGTTCATTCTTTCTGTTGTACTTATCAAAACCAAGAGCTTATTCATATTAAGCAAGCACTCTATCATTGAGCTATGTTTCCAGATTTTCTTTTTCTTTTTTTTTTTTTTTTTTTTAAGTTTATGTTTTGAGACCTATTCTGCCAAGCTGTCAGGCAGGCCTTTTATTTGGGATCTTCCTATCACTGTCTTCTGAGTAGCTGGGAATATTAGTCTGTGAAAAAAGGCGTGTGTGTGTGTGTGTGTGTGTGTGTGTGTGTGTGTGTGTGTGTTTTGTAAGGGCTTGGTCTGTCAGCCCAGGCTGGCCTCAAACTCACTGCAATTCTCTTGCCTCAGCCTCACAAGCACTGACATTTCAAGTGTATGCCACTTGGATTCAGCTGGCTTCCTTCTTGAAGCTACGTAAATTCAGGTGCTTCATTTCATTTCGTTTGCAGGAATCTTGTCTAATGATATAAATTCTGAGTGAATTAGCACGGGCTAAACCTGAAAAGAGCTTCTCTGAGTTAGGGTCCCTGAAGCCTGTCTCTCTGGATGGTGGGACGGGGCTCCACAGCTAGTTCTGTTGCTCCATCAAAGCCAAACAGTGCAATTTCCTCAGCTTGAGATTCCACTGCATGAGAAAAATGATCTTTGTGTTAAGTTTGTAGGGTTAAGTTTGACAAGCTGAAGAGTGCCTCAGAAAGCTGTTTTACAGATTTTTCAAAGCTTTGCTCAGAGCATACACAGCACCTCCCACGTCAGTAATAGTGAAGTACTTTTTTTCTCCTTACATCATAGCAGGTAATATTTTAGCTGAGGCCTTGGACATGGCCTGAGGAGTGGACGGAGGGGCAAATTCGAGAGCTCCTGCTGTCAAGAACGTGCATCGGATCAGGCAGAGTTGCGAGTCTCCATTTTGTGGAGCAGTCGGATCCCCCAGGGCTCTCCCAGTTAGGTGTGTGACGTGGCGCCGCCGGGCCTCTCGACGTCCAGTGTCTTGAGGAAGATCACGGATCCTAAGGCCAAGGGCTCAAGTATCTTGTGCAATCGGAACAGCGGCGGAGTTGCGGGACACAGCCCGGGGCTCCAGCCCTGGGTTTTACGATTATTGTTCTCCCGAGGCGCCGCCTTCCCGCTCTCTGGCTCCGCCCCGAGGCGCGTACAGGAGCAACAGCGCTGAGCTCCAGCACCTACCCTTTCCTCCCCAGGCGAAAAGGTTCCCGCCCCCTCCGGCCCCGCCCCCAGAATCTGCACATGCGCCATCGTCGCCCCTGCCGGGTCGCCCCCTCCCTTCCACTCAAGCCTCCGGGCGCGCCATGGGCGGGGCCTCGAGAGAGGAGGCGGGGCCAGAGCGCCTCCGTGGGGGCCCAGCCGGGATTAGTTGGTTTCGGAGAGAAGGAGGAGGAGGAGGGAGTAGCGAGCGCCGAGACAAAGCCGCGTCGCGTCCCCGGGACCGGCGGGAGGGAGCTCGGTGGCGTCCCGGTCGGCTGTGGGGATTCGCGCGCTGCTGCCTTGCAACAGGTCGGCCGCCGGGCGCGCCGCTTCGTCCTCGCTCGGTTTCCCCGGGCCCGCGACCCCCGGGTCACTTGTGGTTGGCCAGGCCGCGGCTGGACCCCCCGCTTCCATGCGGTTCGGGTCCAAGATGATGCCGGTAAGCGAGTGGGCTTGCTGGGGCCCTGGCGTGGGGCCCGGAAGTGTGCGGGGCGGGGGACCAGGTCAGCCGAGCTAGTCGAGCTCGGGGCTTCGTTCCGCCCGGCCCCCGTGAGGGTCGCGGCGCTACCTTGCAGGTCAGGGCGTCTGCCCTGGGCCGGCGCTCCAAACTTTGCCTCTCGGATGGAGACTTTTGGGGGATTGCTTTGAAGGTCAAGAACTGGGGAACCGAGCACCTTGTTCTTTCTCTTGTTTAAGATTTTTTTAAAAAAGAATATTATTAACTACTGGAATGAAGCATAACGCACGAAAAGGCTTGCTTTTCTTTTTCTTTTATTTCTGCTAATCTTTTTTTTTCAACCTTGAATTTCGATCTGATGTTGGCGATAGCGGCTAAGTCACTCTATCTCTCTGTGGAAACAGGTTTTAGTAAATGTAGCCTTTAAAGTTTTAGATAGCAGGAAAACTTTTTGTGCCTAGCTCCTACCGCTTGTTCGCCACAACCTCCGAGAAAAAAAGGAGTTCTTTAGGCATCTGATTTGGTCACCAGACTACACAGGTGATCTGCAAGTTAGATGGAGATGTTTCCGAACAGTCACTTTTCTTTAGCAAGACCAGGATTTCGCTGGTTGTGGCTTTTGTAGCCGTGGATTTCCTAGTAGGCTGTATTTGCTCCTCATTCTTAGAATCAACTGTGAGTTCTTTTTCTTATAATAATTTTTATATATTCTTTGAAAAGTTCATGTATTTTAATTATATTCATCCCTAACCCCCCCTCAGCCTATGTTCGTATAGCTTTACTTGTTTAAGAAAACAAACAAAATAAAAAACCTAAAGCAATTTTTTTTTTGCTTTTGTAAAATCTGTGGAATAGAATGATGAAATGTGTGTGTGTTCTACTTTGTTTTGTAATTACACATGCAGAATATACTATATTGTCTCCTCCCCTTGTGTTTTGCAAGATGTCCTAATTTTTTCTATCGTGTCCATCCATATATATAATAATTTGATTTTAGGGGTTTAGATGGCTTGGGATTGGTTTAGAGTCCAGGAATTTGGAATTGTTAGCATTTTGTATCTTTTGATTTACTACTCATTTATTGAGTGAGGTTTTTTGATGTGAATGTCTACTCATAGTAAAAATACATAGTTCTTTTTTTTTTTTTTTTTTTTTTTTGGTTTTTGAGATAGGGTTTCTCAGTAGCCCTGGCTGTCCTGGAACACTATAGACCAGGCTTGACCTCAAACTCATAGAGACATACCTGCCTCTGCCTACCTACCGAGTGCATGCACTACCTTGCCTGGCACTTTGTTAACTTTTTTATTCTTTGTGTTTTCATTTCTTTGTTGTGAAAGAAACTTTTGTAGATTATCTACCAGTTTTTTTTTTTTTTTTTAATGAAAAAAGAATAGGGGTTTTGTTGCAATATGACTTCTTCCCGAAAGAGCAGTTTAATATCAAAGATCCTTTGTTTTTGTTTTGTTTTTCTTTCTGCTTTTTGTAGGGATGTTTTTCTCTCAGCTGCATAACAGATCATCAGAATTCTTAGAAGAAATTACAGATCTTGGAGCTAAAGTCACTTAAGTAGTGTGCTTTTCTGATGTCAGAATAGAATCCTAATAGAACAGGTGTAGTGTGTATAATGCTCTCTGGAATTTTGCACAGCATTAGTAATCCCAGAGAAACAAAACCATTTTTCTGCTTTGGCATCTGCTGTAACTTGGGGGTGATAGAATCCCAGTTCTCGTGGTAGTTTGGAAGATTAGAGTTACTGTTTATGAAGAAAAGGATTAATATGGTGCCTGCTTGGGATAGGCGCTAGGTAAAGCTCCTGAATTGGCAACAATGATTACAGATGAGGTAATCTTTATATATTCTGTGATACATAAAAATATGATAGATCTTCATCTAGCAGGCTTGTGTTTCTTTTAGGGAGGATTTATTTTATCTATAGGAGTATTTTCCTAGCATGTGTGTCTGTGTGCCATGTATGTGCCTGTGCCCACAGAGGTCAGAAGAGGTCATCACATTCCCTGGAACTGGAGTTACAAATGGTTGTGAGCTGTAGGTGATGGGGGTAACACCCAGGGACTTCTGTGAGAATAATAAGTTCACCTAAGAGAACTAACCAGGCTAACCACTAAGCATCTCTCAGCATTCAAGCCTCAGGTTTTATGTACCTCTATACTTGTATTATCAGGGTACCTGAAGAGAAAACTTCATGTGTGTGGCAATAAGGATGAAACCCAGGGCCTTGTACACAGGAAAGACAAGCATTCTGTCACTAAGCTGTAAAGCCCCTAAAAGTATATTTTGGTTCTTTGAGATAGACCTTGTAGTACCTGGCTAGTGTGGTACCTACTCCATACCAGGCTTCCCTTCAGCTCCCAGCAGTTCTCCTGCACCAGTATCTGGAATGCTGGGATAACAAGCATGGGCCACCATTCCTGGCTTGGAACTATTTTCTTAAGTGTGGTTTTCATCTTTACCTTTTAATATGCTTGGATTTTTATTCTAATAAAAGTAAGGTTTTTGTTATATTTTGTTATTACTTTGGAAAACTACAAGTTTATCAGGAAAAGCATCATGCTAATGAAAGATGGACACTCAGAGTTGCCTTGATGTATTTTTTTTTAATGTGATAAACTATACATAATTTAAAATTTTACCTTACTGACCATTTTCAAGGGCAGTTTTGTGGCAGTAGGTACATTCCTTGGCTGGTTTAGGCAGACATTTTGGAGTTCTATTGCATTATATTAAATGCATCCAAACAGATGGTATTCTTGTGTTTTCTTACCAAATAGTTCAGACTCAAGTAGTTTTCCTTTATGTGGGACACGAAGTGATAATTAGTTACAAAGCCAGAAGTGAAGATGCATTTTAGCAGGCTAACTAAAAATAAATAGAGAATCACAGTGGCGCTAATGATAGGGTACTACACAGTGGCAGTGATGATTACTCTCGTTTTCAGATACCTGCCATGCTTAACATCTCTTGTTCTGTGAGATCCAGCACTTAGTGAGGAGAAACTGATTTTATAGAGGACACCTTACCTTCATTTAAGAAGGGTTACTTGTACTTGGACAGAGTGGCTTTTTAAAATTTCCATTCATTATAACTGATTTTCAAATGGAGGCAATTATCCAGGACAAAAATTCTCACCCACTCTAAAATTATACATGATTTATTTATTACTTTCATTTTGTGAAGCGTTATATTCCAACAAAAATGTGTTTCTATGAAAGAGCTTGTTCATATCTGCTACTGAAATGATAAATTAAAAGGCAAAAACTACTTATGAAAAACTATACCCTGTAATCACTGGTGCTGTGTAGAAGGCCAGAGGGCTTGGATTTGCCTGTATGAAGCATTTGGGTGTATTGTGTTGCCAGTGGGGTGTGCTGTCCTGTATTATATCCCCAGTGCCTGGTACACAGTGTGGCTATTGTGAGGAACTGAACTTGAAAAATGATTTCATTTTAATTATGTTTAAATAGCTGTATGTGCCTGGTGGTGACTGTTTTGCATCTGCAATCAAACCAAATGTCATCATACTACAGATAATCTTTTCAGGCACACAAGCTTATTTTAAAAAGCTCAGTTGATCTGACCATGGCTTAGTTTTAAATTTGTGGCATATTTTCCTGTCAGTGCTGCAAGGGCGTAATTACTTGGAGTTATTTTGTAGTGCTGGAAAACAAAACTTGATTATTTGAGCTTCTGGCATCAAGAGTGCTAATTGGTTGTCGAAATGACTCCTCAGGCAGTTTGACACCTGGTCAGCAGTTTTATTCTGTAGTTTAGCTCTGTGCTGTTTGTGGACTACCATCAAAAGCGGTTTGATTACGTACTGTATTTTTGAAAGTTCAGTTTTACTTGCCAATATTTTTCAAACTGATTTTTTTTCTTAAACTGAAAACATCCTTTAAAGTTACAGATGTGGGGGTTGGAGAGAGAGATAGCTCAGAAGGCACCAGCTGCTCCTCCAGAGGACCTGAGTTCAATTCAGCACCCACATGGCGCCTCCTAACTATCTGTAACTCCAGATCCAGGGATCTGATGCCCTCAAACAGACAAACATGCAGGCCAAACACCACTGCACATAAAATAAAAGTAAATATTAAAAGCAAGTTACAGATGTGGAACACTGAGCTTGTGTGAATTCTGTGCTCTAAAGAATTGCTTCAGCTGACTAGGAATATAAGAAGGTAGTGCATGTTGGGTTTTATTCCAGAATGAAGTATAGGCTCAGTTCTTAAAGATGAGTCCATGGCTCTAGAGTTGAAATTCTTAATGTTGAATCATCTATTTTTAAAAATGTGCAAAAGATCTCACATTTTATGTGTTTCAGTTTTGTGGCCTTGTGACTTTAATTATATTACGTGTGATTTCACATTTGAAATTTTCTAGGGTTTTTTTTTTTTTCTTTCAGAGATTGCAGATTTCAGACAGTATAAAGAAAAGTAAGCAATTATGCACTGCCCCATATTTTAACAATTAAAGGGAATTAGCTTATCTGGAAGGGACTTTGGAGGGTCTTTCTTACTTTTCTAGGACGAGCTGGCAGCCCCCTCTTCCCAGCAGCCTCTAGGAACAATGAGGACTTTCTGTCTGTGCTGGAGCTTTTAAGGAATACTTTGCCTTTATCTCTTGGTGATCTGCCACAGGTGGTACTCCTTTAAAAGGCACCGGGAGCAGCTTTGACTATGTGTTCTTCTGCTCAAGCAGGAGAACTTTGTAGCAGTGCATGGTGGTCTGATATGCTCTGTTCAACCTTTCCTTAGTTTTCTTCACGAACAGGTGTCTCAGAGAAGTACAGGTATGAGCTGTGAGAGCTTAGGAATTCATAGTGTGTTTTTCAGTTCATGCTAGGTAATCAAGCCAAACACTATTTATTTTAAATACTGGGTTTTGATAGTGTGCTAGGTACTAAACAGAACATTTTTCTCTTATCAGTTAGAATTGAGAAAATGTAGATAAGATGACCACATTTGAAATGAATTCTTAATTGGAATGGTAACACTTTTAAGACTACATCTGTACTGGATGTACAGTTGTTGGTCACAGGCTCCTTAGAGAAGGAGGCAGGAAGCAGTGTCACTAACCACTGAGTGCTGTGTTGTTGTCAGAGAAGATTGTGAGTAAGAAACTTTGCAGATACGGTTTTTGGTGGGCTTAGTTCTTTTTCTATGTAAAATAATTTAAAAGCTTATTTACTTAGATTATACTAGCACCATGTTGTCAAGGAAAATAAATGCCCAGTTAATTGGTCATAACTGCTGAACTTCTGAAACACATACTAATTGTTTTCTTGGAAAAATTTTAAAAAGAATTAATTAAAAATTATGTATATTTGTGTATTTCATGTGAGGGTATGTGCATATGAGTACAGGTGCCTGTAGCCCTGAGGGGTCAGATCCCCTGCAGCTGGAGGTACAGGTGGTTCACAATCTGGGTGCTGGGAATTGAGAAGTATATGTTCTTAAGTCCTCAGCCATCTCTCCAGCCCCTTAGAAATTTAGATAAATTTTAAACATACAACTGAAAGCCCCAAGGAAAGTAGTGTTCTAGAAAACCACATGGATGATGATAAAGTACTGATTTAAGTGACTAGTGATGATAAAAAGGTGGTTAGGGCACTGTACCGATTTTCCACTGTGGAGCAGACTTTCTGAGAACCTGGAGTTGGAGGTGGGGGAGGCGGGAAGTGGGAGGCCTGACTTCCCTGCACCCAGGTAAAAAGCTGTCTAGAGCGCCTTTGTCTCCTTGTTACACAGTGAAGTTGATCTTTCCACTCACATTCAGCACAGTTTGAAGCTCACAGTTGTTTTAGTAATTTGCTTCTGGCCATTCTGTTGAAGTGAGACTTGAACTAGCTGTTTGCACATTTATTCTCTGTTCAAGCTTGCAAGCACTGGGCCTATGATGTACTGGCAGAGCAAATAGTTGCTATGTTATTTTGGCTAATGGCTACAGAAATTGCTCTTCAGAGGCTAGAGAGAGGGCTCAGTGGTTAAGGGCATGTGCTGCTGCTCTTCCAGAGGACTGGAATTTGTTTCCCAGCACCTAAGTCAGGTGGCTCACAACAGCTCCTGCCCTTGAGGATCCCATGGCCATTTATGGTGTCCATACACACCTGCACACACATATACACAAAAATAAAAATAAATCTTAAAAACTCTCAGGAATGTAACTAATTTTTAAAACAAAAGAAAAACAGGCGTATTTTCTATTTAAATACACACGAATTGAAAAAAATTGGTAAATCTCTTACCAAGTTCTCATTGAAAGGGAGGTGGTTACCTGCCCCTAAGTAGAGGAAATATCTCAGTGTCCTTTTAAAAAAACTGCTCTCTACTACTATAGAGAGCTCAGATCTTTCTCATTCATAGGGAGAGAGTGTGGGGTTGATAATTATCTTTATGAGAGATGTTTAAGGGTGTAAAAGAGATGGTGTTGAAAACAAAATGGACATCTGTGGACTAGAGGCCCTGGCAGATGTGGAAGACAGAGACTGAAATGGCTGGGCTCATTCTACAACCATTTCCCATTGGTTGGATAGTACAAAAGGACCTGAAGATGTGTTGAGTGAGATGGTGGTAGGGTGAGTGCACCTCTTTTTGTGTTCTCAGTATCATCTGTGTGGTGAGTACAGTGAAGACTGATTTGGATGGAATCATAATTGGATCATGTCTCTTCATTTTTTCTAATGCTGGCTGTTTGGGGAAAGCATGTGTTCAATATGTGTTAAGTGACTATTGCCTATATTTCAGGCTCCTTTCTGAGTATCATGGATACAGAACAGAATAGGACAACTTTCAGGGAGATTGCCTTTCATGGAGTGTGGGAGGTTGAGACACACATTAAAAGAAGTAATGGCATTAGATGGGATTTAAGTTAGGCTAATGTGACTAGGGAGCTGTTTTATATTGGATGGCCAGGGAAGTGACATTTCTGGGTGTGCACGGCAGGAAGGAATGAGCCAACACTGAAGATTTCCATGTGGGACATTTCAAGTGGGCAGAATTCCTTGTGTGTAGTTGAAAGTTTCTGTCCTGCTAACAACTAATTCCCAAACACCCAGCAGATGCTACCCAGATAATTGACTTGGAGGCTTAATATTAACTCAAATGCTTGGCCAGTAGCAAAAGCTTATTACTAACTAGCTTTTGCACTAAAGTTAACTTATAATTCTTAACTATGCTTAGCCATGTAGCTTGCTACCTTTTATCAGTCCAGCATTCTCATCTTGCTTCCTCTGTGTCTGGCTGGTGATTGCTTCTCTGCCTTTCCTCTTCCCAGAATTTTCCTAGTGTGGTTGCCCTGCTTATAATCCTGCCCGGCTACTAGCCAGTCAGAATTTTATTAAACCAATGTGAGTGACAAATCTTTACTGTGTACAAGAGCATTATCCCCCAACACTTGTGTCTGGGGATGAAGCATTGGAAACCCTAGACCAGAGCTTTGAGGGCGGGGTGGGGGGGAGTGGCAGGAAGTGGTGGAGAACTGGCATCATGTAGCTGTTCTGTGGAAGCCACTTGAGGCGTGCAGGATAGTGAGGGTTGGTATGATCTGGTGACTAGGAAAGTTTGCTCCATGGCTATGTGGAGAAAGGATTCTAGGTGTGCCATGGTGGAAGATTTGGGAAAGGCTGCAAGAACACTGTGAAAAATAAACAAAAGGGTCGGTCACCTTGCCACATGAAGGGTAATTTCATGGGGATGGTAGGTTTACCACTTGCCCTACTAGCTTGTCCTTGGTGACACTGAGGTCTAAGGGGTGAGAGGAGAAGTAGACTTCTTGGGGTTGGGAATCAGAGCAGGGTGAAAATGGAACTACTTACCTGGCATTCACTTCTTCACCTCCCATTGTGTATTGGGGGTTCAGTTTAGAGCACTATTCACAGTACTCTCTCTTAAAACATAAAAACCATGTGACTATTTATTTTGAAAATGTAGTTTGTCTGCATGTTTGTCTGTTTACCATGTGCATGCCTAGTGCCTGTGGAGGCCAGAAGATAGTGTTGGATCCTCTGGAATTGCAGTTACAGACAGTTGTGAGCCACCATGTGGGTGCTGGAAATTGAGCCCAGGCTCTCTGAAGAGCAGTCAGTGCTTATAACTACTGAGCCATCTGTCTAGGACTACAGCTTGCTTCTTACTTTTGAGACAGGATTTTCCTAGGTGTCCAGTCTTGTTAGAGCTCCTATTTTGTGGCCGTGGTAGGCCTTAAATTATGGTCCTCTTTTCTCAGCTTCCTAAATCCCAGGTTGTTTATGGTGTTTGCCACCAGGCTGAGCTCAGTTTTTAATTGATTGAATTTCCACATTCACTTGCCCTTATGGCATTCTAAGTGTTTGAGGAAGGGTTCTACACCCATGTGGCTCTAGCAGCTTCAACCTGCCTAACTGCTCCTTGACTCATGATTAAGTTTCTCACTTGTTCAAATTGGTGCTTCTTGTGTTAATAGCCAAGTTTTAATTTCTTATAAGTGGCCCAAGAATTAGTTGATGATGCTGTGATTTTTGCTTTAAATAACTCAAATTTGGCTGATATAGATGGATAGACTTAGGTTAAAGGTATGACAGGATAAAAAGCAGTCTGTTTTGTGAGCACAGTAGATTGAGTCTTCATAGAAGATTGGTAGATAGGATTCATGACAGTTGATGAGGATTTTCAACATTGCTTGACAGCTCAGAATAGTCTAGGTGGGAGAAAGACTCAGCAAGCATGTTAGGCTATTGTGAGACTCCATCTTCTGAGAACTGTATTACAGCTGGAATGTCCTCAGGGAGGCTGGGAAGACACTCAGAGGTGAAGTATGCCTGGGGCTCCTGAAAGAGATTCCATGTCTACTCCACTAAGACCCTCACATGCTGCCTTTTTAGAGATTGGGGTAATCCCACAATGGCTTCATGCAGAAGCGAGGGCAGAGCACCCCTGCCTGGGGAAGCCAGTGACTTGCTCTGGTATACTCTCTGCCAGCAGGGTGACCACAGGAGCAGAGACTGACTGAATAGTCTGATCTCTATGTGAAGCTCCTTTAAGTGTTGTATAGGTGTGTTCAGGCTGAAAGTCCCCATGAGGGTCTGAGAGAAGGAAACCTTGCTTGATAGTTCTCTCTCTCTCTCTCTCTCTCTCTCTCTCTCTCTCTCTCTCGCTCTCGCTCTCGCTCTCTCTCTGTGTGTGTGTGTGTGTGTGTGTGATGTGTAACCCAGTCCTATGCACATGATAGAACTTTGCTCTGCTCCTTAGTCCTTAATGTTGTTTTTTAATTAAAAATTTAATAATATTTCTATCTCTCCCTCCCTCCATACCTCACCCTCTGACTCTCTCTCTCTCTTTCTTTGTCTTTCTGTCTGTCTCTCCCCCCTACACTTCCTTTTTGAGTCAGTATTTTCTAAATAATTAATTTATTTTTATTTTATATGCATTTGGTATTTTGACTGTGTATATGTATGTATTAGGTAGTCAGGTCCCTTGGAACTGGAGTTAGACAGTTGTGAGCTGCCATGTGGTTGCTGGGAACCGAACCCAGGTCCTTTGGAAGAGCTGTCATGGAAAGGTATTTTTTCAGGGCCAGGTTAAAAGGAGTTTTACTGCATTCTTCTCCAGGAAGCAGTCTGGGGCTTTCTTTGGGTGGACAGAACAATCTTCTTCACAGAGGATAAGAACCCAGCTTCCCTCTAAACTCCAGCACTGGTTTAATTACCTAGCAGTTTGTGAGAAGTTTCTTACGTACGCATTAGGAAACTTGAGAAGGAATTTTGTTCTTTTAATAGATTGCTCATTTTTCTTCGAAGGGCTGGCCTTTCTCCTTGTACTTCTGACTTCCAGTAGGGAAATCTAGAGTAAGTGTGAGTTTTCTCAAATGCTAACTCTGAAAGTGTAGTGGAAAGAAAAACAAGTAGAAAAACCATGTAAGAAAATACCTTCAAATGCCTACAGATGAATAACACAGAGAAGAAAAGCAAGAAAACATATGAGATTGAGCACAGCAGAATTTTCCCTAAGTAGTGAAAAACAATATAAACAAAAATAGCCAGAATCCAAAATCCTGAAGGAAGACATAAGATGCCAATAGAATAAAATAAAAGATTCCGCCTAAGGACAGTTCTTCTGCTGGGGAAATACATTTGATCTTTGGTGGTCTGAACAAGAAGGGGGAACATAGGACATAATCTATAATAATTATCAACATATCTTTGCAATAAATATAGAAGGGATATCTAAAAAAAGAAAGAAAGTGTAGTGGTCAGTCTTTACTTCCTGCCTGTTACAGTGTCTTAGACCTAGGTGACTAGTTCTCTGTGACTTCACGTGGCTTTTAAACCAAATGAATAGGATGCTGAAGTGGCTCGGAGTAAAGGTTCTTGTTTCCACCCTGAGTTTGATCCCAAGGAGCCACGTGGCAGGAAGAGAAAACAGTAGCCACAGGTTGTTTTTTGGCCTCCATACCACTCCAGTGAATGAATGAATGAATGAATGAATGAATGAATGAATGATTTAAGTCAAGTGAATAAAATCAAATCTCTGACAAAGTAAATTCTTACAGCTCCCTAGCCTGTGTTTTGTGTGTCCCCTTGGAAAGGTTGATCTTCTGTCTGAAATAACTTCTCTTGAAAAAGATGTGTTCTTATGTCAGTGACAAAGCATTAATTACAGTGACTGCATGTTGTATCACAGTGGAGCTGTAAACTAAGTCGGTGGCCAGTTCTTTTTAACTGAGTATAATCTGTGCCCTGTGTTTCTGAAAGTTCTGTGTAGATACAGCTTTGGCACAGATTACTGTGCAGCGTTCCTGGGTTGCATTTTTATCTTTTCTGCATGTTTCCCCCTCTGATATTGATCGTTGGAAGAGGCAGAAACAAGAAATAATCATGTTAGGCATACTTTCAAGCTGTAAATTATTTTTAAAATTTCAGCAATAATAATTAGCTTGGAACTTAAAATTCTCCTGCCTCAGCTTTCCAAGTGTGAATGTTACCACATCCACCTTTGAAATTTGATGATTTAAAAGTCACTTGATCTGAACAAGACAGTAACTGCTTCATTTCGTTTCTTCTTTTTTTTTTCTGGGAATTAAATTGTAGTATTGAGATACTTGGATCCTTTAGGAGAGCACATTTGTAAAACACAGCCACAAGGAGGCAGCTTCCTGAAGCCCTGGCTGCCTGAATTCAGCTCAGCCTTCACTTTCACAGCACACACAGCTAGCCTAACCTGCTGGCATTTGGCTCCCTCTCTTCTGCAAGTAAAGGAAGGAGAAAGGAATTGATAGCTATTGGAAACAAGTCTGCATTTCATTCTCTTTATAGCATTTAAAATGTAATTATAGATTGTCACATTAAAATCCTTCATTGTAACTAGGTTTAAGTTTAGAGGCTTGAAAGTGATATTTAACCTTTAAAACGTGGGTGAATACTTAAGGAAATGTTTGACAGAATTTTTAAAGAATGTTTCAAAGGTGTGGTAATTCATTTTGTTATTTTGTTCTTATGTCTTCTAAGAGGAGAAAGAGGCAATTTTTTATCTTCTTCCTGAGCCCATTGGGCCCATTATTATTATTTGCCTCCAGGGACCTTATAAATCACAATCCAAGTTCCTTGTTTTGACCTTTGATAATGGTTCTTGGTATATTTCTAGACCAGTTTCATGTTAGAAATGGAGGTGTCTCAGGTCCCTTCCCCAGCTGTTGAATCAGAACTTGTCAGGGTGGGGCCAGCAGTGTGTTGAATTGCCCTCTGTCCTTGCCAGCAGTTAGCAGCTCATAAAGTCTTGCATGCTGGTTTCCGCCTGCTGCTCCTGTAATGTGTTCTTTCTCCTCTCTCCACAGAGACCTCATCCTCCACAGATGTGACCAGCTTGTTTCCTCCTGGCACCTTTGTTCTGTGTGGCAGCTCACTTGTCCAGCCTTAGCTAGGCTAGCACCTCATTCTAGATGGCTTAAGATGCCTGCTTAAGAGCCCTCCCAGCATTGTGGCGAGGAGCTCAGCTCTACAGCTGGCATTTTGTTCCTACCCAGTTCCCTTCTCTGTCTCACCTTGTACCTTAAAAGGGTGGCTTGTGCCTGTGCACCAGAGCTCCTAGCCATCTGGTTTCCCTTGGGATTGCTCAGTAGGAAATAGGAGAGCTCTAAATATGTCTTCTCCACATAGATTTGTCCACTCTGCATTTTGTTCAGTATTAGCTGTCTCATCAAATTATTTCTACATTAGAGTCTGGACCATAGATCATCTATAAATGTTGAATGAATAGAAAGGACATTGATTCAGAAGTAGAATGGTGGTGGCTGGGCGTAACTAAAAATGTTAAGGCTATAGCTTGACACAAGTCCATAGCTGTATAGTATATATATGCAACACAATTTAGTGATACCAGAAGAGAACATAACTGATACCAACAGGGGGTAAGATGGTGTGTTATGGCAAAAACATTTCTCTGAAGGGTCGAAGTAGTCTCAGTTTCAAGTGTATCCATGTTTGCTGTTGAGAGCAAAGTGTCTAGAGGAAACCAGCCTTGGTTTGGATCTTGACTTTGCAGACTTTAACTCGGTCTCTGTGCTTCAGTGTGTCTACTGCGTCTGATGCATGCTATGTGCTGAAGACACACTAACAAAGACAACCCTTGACTGTGTAACACTCATGTTTGTAATAAATGGTAAACTGGTGACTGTCAAGTACAAAACCTAGGCTAGTGTGTATATGCGTTTGATGTTGGTGAGGTGGCCCGGGAAGATGTGACTGTGGATGACAGCTGTGTGGATAGGAAGGGGAGGCAAATTATACATGTGTAAGAGCGTGCTTAACAGGAACAGTGAGTGCAGGCTCCTAGGTGGACACAGGCCTGGCCTCTTTCTAACAGCTTGGAAGACTCTGGTAGAGCAGAGACTGGGTAGAAGAAGAGTTGTAACATTAATGGTTGTTGGTATGGGCAGGACACACACTCTTGTGGTCTGTAATCAGTATTGGCTTTTATTGTGACACCTAATTAAATGGCAGTTATTAGGGAACAGAAAACTCAATTTTAAAGATAAGAGTGTTGGTCTGGAGAGATGGCTCATCAGTTAAGAGCACTGGCTACTCTTCCAGAAGTCCTGAGTTCAGTTCCCAGCAACCACATGGTGGCTCACAACCATCTATAATGAGATCTGGTAGCCTCTTCTGGCATACAGGCAGAATGTAAAACAAAACAAAACAAAACAAAACCTAAAAAAAAAAAAAAAAAGGTGAGTGTTTCCAGGGAGGTATCTTTTCTAAGGTACTTTATAGAGCAAATATGGGGTTCTAATTTGATCTGTCCAGGAAGCCAGCAAAATGCCATTGCTGGTCCAGCATTGAGGATTTCAGCACTAGTACTCAATCATTATAGCTAGTCTTTATGGGGAAAAAGGGTGTTGGCTCAGGCACTTGCCATTCACACCAGTGTTAGCTCCAGGGAACAGTACCTTGGGAGGAGCACTTCTCTCATATTTTTATAGTAGTTATGCTCTTAAATAACAGAGCCCTTGGTTTTCAGAAAGTAAAAGCTGTTCAGTTGGGTTGGCTGGCCAAGTGGAGGACTTCCTAATATTTACATGCCAAAGCACAGACAGATGGGTCAGGGAGAGTTGTGCTCTGACCAGTGATCAAGGAGATCACTGATCTGAGCCTTTTTCTTCATTGAGAAAGAGAGAATACCTGTTCTGTTTGTCTGAGAGTTGGTTGGTGTTAGTCTGATGGATAATGCCTGAGCAAGTCGCAGGGAATGGAAGTGCACAGAGATGCTGTTGCTGCTGTGTGACAGTGTTACTTGTTGATGTGCTGTGTGCTTAGCTCATGTTCTTCTCTCTGGTGTTACTATAATTCAGTAAACGTCTTCAAGTCTCATATGTGGAGTAAAGGCAGTTCCTACTTTTGAAGCTTTAAACTTCAGAGAAAGTTTTGGTGTAGATAGGGAGTATGGAGAAGTTCGAATACCTTGTGGCTGTGGTTAAGTGTGCTGGGTTTTCTGGCCCAGCAGCAACAGTAGCATTCTCTGAGCTTGGTTAATCTTTATTTTCCCGGTGTTGTCAAGGTGCTGTGTGTAAGGAACTTTTGCTGCCTGTTGGTTAAGGCCGTTACTGGGACGCACAAAGCCTGAGATAATTAGCTTGAATGAATTCAGTTCATACTAGGACTCTTGACAGAATTTCCCCTTTTATATGATTTATTTACTATTTTATAGAACCTACTGTTTCTGGATTAGTTTGTATGTGATAGGTGTTTGTGCAAGTAAGTTAGGAGATGCATTTGCAAAACGTGGAGGTTAAGTGCCCAAGGAAATGGGCTTTAGCATACCGAGGAGGAGGAAAGGCCAGGTGCCTTCACATTTTCTGGTGCTGTCCGTGACTTCTGAGTCAATTTCTGTCACTGTCTCACTGTCTCTCTCAGTGTCTCCCTTTCACAAAGTGCAACTTTCTCGCTGGGATGATGGCCAGAGAAGTTGCAGCCTGCAAGGCTGCTCAGGTGACTTTTGGCAGCTCTGTAATGGTACTGTGTCACTGTGACCAGAGTGTAGATTCTACTTAGTCTGCTTGTCTGTCTGTCTTTCTTTCTTTCTTTCTCTCTCTCTCTCTCTCTCTTTTTCTTAAATCTGTTTGTTTGTTTGTTTGACACAGAGTTTCTCTGTGTAGCCCTGGCTGTCCTGGAACTTGCTCTCTAGACCAGCCTGGCCTTGAACTCAGAGATTGCCTGCCTGAGTGCTGGAATTAATGTTGTATACCAGCACTGCATGATTAAATCATACTTTCTCAGGGGTCAGCATAGTCTCACTTGGTTATTCTGAAAGGCAATATCCTGATGTATTGTTTATCAAGGTCCCTGCAGTTTTTCTTCATTCAGAATGAAAATGGGATAACTCCTTATAAATGTAATTATACATGGAGTAGGTATTCATGGGATTGGATGAACAGGTTTTTTTTTGTTTGTTTGTTTTTTTGTTTTGTTTTTTTTTGACTTGCATTGCCATCAGACATTTGTTTGCAGCTTGTTAGTTCTTCAGCACTAGGGATTCACAAAAATTTTAAAATAGTTTAATAGGCATACCTTGGTAACAGTGCTTTTAAAAGTTTTTTGTTGTTTTATTAGAAGAAAGATTTATAGTGAGTTTTAATTATCTGTTGGGCTGAATTTATATATAAGATTAGGTAGCTTTTGTTATACATCTAATTTTTGCTTGTTAATGAAATCTTATACTTTAGAGTAGGTATTGGATTTGATTGAAACATTTCAGTTTAAAATTTTTGGGAGTGATTAATATATGCACATGTTATAAAAGTAAATTTTCCTTCTATGATCTGGCTCCTGTTTTTTATCATCCACCATTAGAGTATGTGCTTAACTCTATTTTTATATATTCTTCCCAAAAGAAGTGCACCAGTATGTATGTATTTATAACATTCACTCATAATGACACTGAGCAAAGTGTGGACACCTAATTAGTTGTAGTGCACTACAGTTCAGAATTCCCAAACTAATCAATCCTCCTGACTCAGCTTCCTGAGGGGCTTGGACTACAGGTGTGTGTATTCTACCATGTCTGACATGTATGGCATTCTTTAATTAACCATGAAAGGATTCATGAAAAGATGTATTTGTTGTCTTGGTCTAGCTAAGTTTTTGCTTAAACAAATAGTACAAATGAAACTGGCAGAAAGATCTGCTTTGTCCTTCTATCTGGAGACTGCCGGTGGCTGTCCTGTGGTATTTCCCTTTCAGCCAGCAGTATCTGTGGAAGGACCCAGTGCTTCGGGCCTAGCCAGCCCCCTCCCCTCCGCATTCTTTCAGAGCAGGGACCAAAGGGAAATGCTATGCTGGCAGACGAGACAGGTGATGGTTTCCCTCTGTTTCAGATGTTCCTGACTGTGTACCTCAGTAACAGCGAGCAGCACTTCACTGAAGTTCCTGTTACCCCGGAGACAATCTGCAGAGATGTGGTGGATCTGTGCAAAGAGCCTGGCGAGAGTGACTGCCATTTGGCTGAAGTGTGGGGTGGCTCTGGTACGGCCCTGGCTTCTCTTTGAGGTCTACTGTCTTCTGTTGCTCTTGGGGCCCACGGTTGGCACTGTGAGGACACTGAGTTCCACCTACAGACAGCAGCAGAGGCTGCACCACAGGACGTCATATTCTTGCTCCAACTTTTGGTGACATACAGCCGATTGTTCTTCTCTTTTCCTGCAGCAGAAGGAAGTCATTGCACAAGTGTTAAAGGTCCTAGGACCGAAGACAGATGTGTTAGGTGGAAGCTTCTGGGGTATTGTTAGGGTCAAGTACTTGGTGCTCACAGTTGTTTTTGTGTTTTAGTTTTTTGTTTCTGTGTTTTTCTATGTTCAAGTTTTTTTTTTGTTGTTGTTGTTGTTTGTTTTTGCCATATAATCCCAGCACCTGGAAGGCAGAGGTAGGCAATCTCCAGAGTGAGCTCTAGGACAGCCAAGGCTGCACAGAAACACTGGAAAGCGTTCCTTAGTTAGCAGTGAGAGGAGGAGTCTTCCTTCTCTGCTCTCTGTCTCTTGTCTTTCCCTTCCCTCCCCCTCCACGATGGCGATTCTCTTATTTTCTTGTTGCTGTGATAAAATGTTCTGCAGCTTCTCCTGACTTACAATTTAGGTTGTGGTCCATCATGGTGGGGACATTAGAGCAGCAGGAGCCTGAGATGAACTGGTCACACTGCAGCCACTCGCAAGAGCAGAGATGGCAAGTGCTTGGTAGGGCGAGGCCTTTGACCCCAGAACTGAAAAAAACATTGCCACCCCTAGAGCTTGAGTGTCTCCTGTTGCTTCACTCTCTAAATATTAGAGCCTCCCCCCCCTTCCCTTTTCCTTCTCCGTGTACTCAAGCATTTGCTTGGACATCATTTCTTAAGTTGCCAGGGTACTAGATTTTCAAGGATACAGAGATGGGATTTTCCTGCATTTAGTTATCTCACAGTACAGGACAAGCAGGTGTCAGCTGACATCCCCTTACAGTGCTGTGAGGGCAGTGGCAGTAAGTGGAATGGGTAGATGTGCTCCATCCTCCAGAGGAAACGGTCCCAGGGACACAGATGAGTGCTAGCAGTCTCTTGGCAGTTCCTCCCTTTTGTGGAGGACTGTAGAATTTGTGTGGTTTGTAGAAAGAAGTTACATCATCACTGTTACTGGAAGTAGAACCAGCCCTGCATGTTGTTTGTTCCAACCGAGCAGATTAAGTTCGGGGTTAAGTCACAAAGTTGGCTGCTAATGCTTGGCTGCCCTGTCTTAGCCCATGTCTTTTATTTAAGGCATTGACAGATGCTGTCTTTGATTACTGATAAGTGTATAGTTTTCATAGGACAATTCAGCATTCTTATACAAATTATACTGGTGTTGTTAAAAACTCTGAGTTTATGCACTTGCCTTCTACACTAGTATATTGAGTTTTAAAATCCAGCTTTCTTTCCAAAGTGTGAAGTTTTGTTTTGTTTTGTTTTTTGTTTTTTTATTTTGTAATAACTCAAGATTGTTTCTCCACAAACTCCCAGGTATAGAGTATTTAGCTGTGTCCTTTTGGCTTGTTTCTAGAAAAGTTATGAAAGCTGTCAGTCTTGCTGCAAAAGAGCCAGATAATCTTCTCATTCTTTTTGCAAATGAATAAGTTTCACTCTTAACATTATTTACAAACATAATTTATAAATATTAGGTCTGAGAAATTGGCTCAGTGGGTAAAGGATGCACATAGCATGGACCTAAGTTTGTATCCCAACACTCATGTAACTGGATATTGGTGCAAGCTCTATAATCCCAGAGATGGGAGTGTGGACAGGGGGATCCCAGGGACTCACTGTCTAGTCAGTTTAGCTAAAGTGGCAAAAATCCAAGTTCAGTGAAGAGACTCTGTTTCAAAACATAAAGAAAATGGAAAGTGATGGAGGACATCCTGATGTTAGCCTCTACATGAGTACATGTGGGCATGCACATCCACACACATGTCACATGTGCACATGTATATACACATACCTATATACCATCACCTCAGTTCATACAAGGAAATAACCTGTATTAAAGACTTTAAATTAAAACTTGAGCTGAAGTCGAAAGCTGCTTTTAATTTTTTCTTTATAGATGTAGGAGTGCATAGAACATTAGTATTAGTGAGAGTGGGTCTCGGCTATGTCTACCACACAAGCCATTGAAACCCTAAGAAGTTAAATGGCATGCAGATAGATATTAAGGAGCCACTGAATTATATCTTAAGACATTGACAACTGATACATACCCATTGTTTCCATTACTTTATCCTGATTTGACAGTGATTGTGTGGAAAATCTGTGACGTTTGATTTTTCTGAGTTCTATTAATGGAAGCAAAAATTTATGTAAAATGCGAAGTATTTCCTGTATTTGTAACATAGTTTATGTAGAGGGTATATTTGTTTTTCTTTTACCTGTAGATAATATAATTTTTTTTTTTTGAAGAACGCCCAATTGCTGATAATGAACGAATGTTTGATGTTCTTCAGCGATTTGGAAGTCAAAGGAATGAAGTTCGTTTCTTTCTTCGTCATGAACGCTCCCCTAGCAGGGATATTGGTACGTAGTATTCTATGAATTATAACTAGTGTTGAGGCTTTTATTTTGTGCATTGTAATAGTTGAGGAGAGGCATAGAACTAGAAGCTAGGAAATTAGAGCCGTGGGGCAGATTTCTTAGTCTGCACTTGACTGATAGTCTGGGGAAAGAGTTGGTTTGCTTGAAGAGGGGAGAATCTCGTGTGACTGTAGTTTTTAATGTGGTAAGAAGGGGTCTGTAAAGCAAGAAGCTCAAACTAGAGGGAGGAAGGATGCTTACTAGGTACAGCAAGGTCCCCGGAAATGCTGTCCCTACCTGAGGTTCTCCTCCAAGAGAGAAAACCACACACACACACACCTAAATCCAGGTGTCTTTGGGTGCACGGTGAGGAGTTTCTCCTCTGAAAACATGCATTTGTTTGTTGATGGAGATAAAGTCATCTGGAAGTGACAGTGATGGAGGTGGGTAGACAGGCTGAGCTATGAAGAGAGAGCACGCATACTGGAGAAGTATTGCTGCAGCATTGATACAGACCTGCGCTTACCATGTAGGAGAGCTCTGCGGCTCAGGAGGTTGAGGTGGAGGACAGAAGGGCGGGCCTAGGGCTGGGCTTCCCCTCATGGACTTAATGGGAGTTCTGTGGTGGTGGTAGTGTTTGGCAAGGGAACATCCAAGCTGGTGTGGGTGTCTTAGTGATATTTTCTGTTGTTGTGTAGGGGAGGGTTTATTCTGACTTACAGGTCAAGGGATACATACATACAGTGTGTTTGGTGGGAAATCAAACTGGTGGGAGCTTGAAGCAACTGGTCTCCTCACATCCAGTCAGGAAGTTGGATCATGAATATTTGTGCTTACATTCTCCTTTATGCACACCTGAAGTTGTTAACCCAGGGAAGGGGGCCACTCTCAGTGAGCAGGTCTTCAAGCCCAATGCTCCCCCCTGGCATGCCCAGAGGCTTATTTCATGGGTGATTCTAGATCCTTCAGGTTGGTAGTTAACACTAACCACCATCACAGTGGAGCAGAGGAAGAAAGGATGGATCTGTGGGGAAAGAATGGATTGCATTCAATGACTGAACCTCATAATTAGATTAATGAACAAATATAGTGTGGGGAGAAATGAGTGGTCAAAAAGCAGATTAGTTAAATATGAGATTTCAGATGTAGACCACTTTTAGTGTGTGTGTGTGTGTGTGTGTGTGTGTGCGTGCGCCCCTCCCCCAGGTTAGACCCTGAAAAATAGCCTGATTTAGAATCAAAACTTGTCAACAAAACTTAGATGATCTCTTGGGTAGCAGAGTCTAAAATGAAGACAGACTTGGAGGGCAGAAAAGAATGGATGGTTAAGTCTTTATAACTGATGGCTGTGGTCTGAGTAGACATAGGACAGGAGAGGACAGATAGTAATACATGGGGAGATGTATGGGCACCCAGAACGTGGCCTTGCCTGTAAGATGCAAATGAATCTACAGTCAATCTATGGTCAGTCTGGGAAAGAGCCCTTCTCACTGGGAAGCCACTGACTGAAACAGGATTTCTCTTTATTTCCAAACCTGCACGGAATTTTAAAGGAACATTACGGACAGCTTTCTTGGGAATAAGAATGTAGATGACTGGATAGTTTAACATTCCAGTTTTATTATATTTGCTATAATTTTAATCCAAGTGTCCATGTAATACCTGGTCAGAATTGACTTGGTTTGGCACCTTCTACTCCACAGATGAGAAGTGCTGATATGTTAGGTTAAGTGGCTTGTCGGGCCACACACCTAGTGTCAGAGCCAAGAGGGAAAACCTGAATCACCACACCAGGCTGAGTTACAGCCTTTCAGTTTTCACTGGTGTTTGTAATTGTAGATGCACAGTTATTCCCCCTAAGCCTTCTTTTAAAAATACATTTTAATTGACACTTGCATCTTGTTTTTATTTTGTTCTGTATTTACATTACTGTATGCATTCTGAGTTCTAATAAGTTGGAATTTGGCTAGCTACCTCCCAGTTCAGATGTCTTGCTGTGTGCTGACTGGGTGAATTATTAAGTAGTCTCCTAATAGTGCATCATGCAGTTTCAGAGCATCTGTAATGTGAGAAATGAAGTGTTAACTAAGACAAGGGAGCTGTTTGCACATTGTTGCAAACACAGCATTTACACTGGAGAGCAAGATGGCTCTCCAGTCTGCTGTAGACCGGCCTCTACTTCCCCAGTTAGTTTAGTTCTGACTGCCTAAGATTAGAAGCTGGTAATGCCTGCCACCAACAAAGACTGATCCACAGTGTGCTTGAAATTGCTTCTAAAACTTTTGCTTTTTATTCTAATTATATAGCTGGCTATAAGTAAAAACTAGTTGAATGTTTTTTCCCTTAGACAAAAGAGAAATCAGTTCTTTTGTAGTGCAGAAAAATATTTTTCTTGCAGAGATACCGTAATAAATTTTTCAGGTTATTTTCTTAGAGAGTCAACAGCAATTAAAAGTTGAACTGAGTGTAATACTTGGCTCCAAGGCTAGCTAGTCATATTTATTTATTGACATAAGGATTCATTCTAAGTTTCCTGATAGGTACAATAGACTGTTGATTTAAAGAAATGTTTGTCTTCAAAATCTCTCAGGTGATTGTAATGATTGTTTTAATTTGTGGAAAGTATGGGAATGAGTTTAACACATTTAGAAAGTTATCTTTGATATTTCATATATATACTAGTTTAAGTTAATTTTTTTTCTTTATTGTGCATTGAGTAGTGCCATGTTCTATGTCTTGGCTTGAAAACCTTTTTAGTCACAAAAGCAGAGTAGTCAGTTTTTAGTTGGACTTTCTCAAATCAAGAGAAACCGAAATATTTTTCATAAATTAATGAGAATATACTTAGTAGAATGTCCCAATAAATAAAATATCAAAATACCACTGGTTCTGTTTTCAACTACTTGTATAAGGTTTTTTGTTTTATTTTGTTTACTGTTAATGAAAACAGAGGTGGACTGACTGCACTTTCAGTTATTTCTTTTTCTGAACACTCTCCATTCTTGTACTAAGTAAGCTCCAAAGCATTAAACTAGCATTCTATACATGTTGGACAGCACTCTACAACTGAGCTGTCCGAATATACTCCAGCCTGCTTACACTTTTAAAAATTATGCATCCCATGGTGTGCATGTGCTCCTGTTGTGGCATGTATGTGGAAATCAGAGGAAAATGTATGGGAATCAGTTCTCTTGTTCCATCCTGTGGGTCCATGGAATCAAACACCTCATTGGGCTTGGCAGCAAACATCTTTTTAGCCTGTTGAGATGTCATAGGTTCCCCCATCCCTCTTTTTATTTTGGGACAGGCAGGCTTTGAACTTGGGCTCTTCTTGGTTGAGCCTCCTGTGCTATCAGGTTTCTCTGAAACCCTTTCAGTTCATGACTGCATGGCCTAGAGCTCAGAGGAACAACTATAAAGCATTACCTGGAGTCGGGGATAGTAATTTCCTGCTGATGTTGAGTGAATCAGGCAGCTTCCCAGGGATGGCTAGAATGTGAGCTTCCTTAATGCTATTCATTGTTTCAGATAATTGTGTTTTCAAAACACGCCTAAATATGAGACCTAAACTCTGTTGCTGTTAGAAGTATACATTCAACTTAAGTATCATATAGCAGTAAAACAGAAAGCAGAAGTGAACTGCTTCTATAGAACTTATCTCAACTCTAATGTTAATGTGTAGTTTTTAAATCTGTATTTAGTGAGTGGACCAAGATCCCAAGATCCAAGTGTAAAGAGAAATGGTATAAAAATTCCTGGTGAGCATCGGAGAAAGGAGAATGGAGTAAGTGGTTCTTTTTTTAATCTTACATGTTTTTAAATACTATGTTACAGTCGGTGATATGTTTTTAAACTTTAAATCTCACTCATTTATTATTTTCTTATTCAGTGGGTCAATAATGACCACCTTTTCAAGGCTTCTTTTTTTAATCTTTTTAAAATAAAATAAATTAATTGTTTGTGGGGACTGGGTCAGAGGGACATCGGATCACCTGGAGCTGGAGTTTCAGTCAGTTGTGAGCTGCCCGCTGTGGGTGCTGGGAATTGGACTCAGGTGGACTGTAAGAACAGTGTGAATTCTTAACCACCAAGCCATCTCTTAACATTAAACATTTCCATAGGTATTTCCATGATTCTTGTATGGCTATTACTCTTAAGAAGCTAGCTGCTGAATATACTACACATTCACAACAAAATATTTAGCAAATGCCAGGAAATATTTGGTGATTTTATTTGTTGCTTTAATCACTTTTAGAAAAATTATTAATTAATGATCTTGTTATACATTTGAAGGTGTTGTTTTCAGAGCCCTTGAATATCATTCTAGATTTCCTGACTTACCTTATTCTGCTTTATAGTTAATTTTTGCCAGAGTTCCGGGTATCTAAATTATTTGTTGTAGATCCCCTCAAATGTGTCCTGTTCTGTTCTTTGATTTACAGTTAGTTATCTTACTGTAGTTTTAGTCAGTAGCAGGGTATTTCCTGTGACCTAACACGTAACCTGTCAAATTGCTGTTTACTTACCCATAGGAAACTTTATATAAATAGAATTGAGATACAACAAACTGACCCCTCTCTCCCTTTTTGAGTTAAGGTCTTACTGTGTAACCCTGGCTGGCCTGGGGGGGCCTCCTTGTATAGATCAGGCTGGCTTTGAACTTGTAAACCATCCTCCTGTCTCTGGATCTTGAGTGCTGGTATTAAAAGTGTAAGCGACCATACCCAAATTTAGACTGTTTTTTTGAGACTGAAAAATGGTAATTCTTGCCTCAGTCTACCCACTGCTGGGGTTAATAAGTGTGCACTGCCAGGCCCACCCAGTGCTGATTTATGTTGAAGTCATGTTTTGATAACTACATTCTAGGTTTGCTCTGGATACCTCAGTACTGTTCTAATGTACATTAATCACAAGACAAAGCAGCGCTGAATTTTTCTGTTTGTGTTCCTGAGAAAACTATTTATTTTAAATATGGGGACTGGAGAGATGGCTCAGAGATTAAGAGCACTGACTGTTCTTCCTAAAGGTCCTGAGTTCAATTCCCAGCAACCACATGGTGGTTCACAACTATCTATAATGACATCTGGTACCTTCTTCTGTATACTGTATACATAATAAATAAATCTTTTTCAAAAGAATTACAACTCAAAAGATCATTGCCCTGCATGTTAGTATATTTTATATCTTAATAAACCAACTCAATGAATATTAGAATAAAAATTAATACCCAAATAACTTTGATTAGTTTAGATGGAGCTTTTAAGTAGGCCTTTGTATGGAATCTCTGAACATAATATGGAAATAGATGGTGGTGTGTTTCCATTTGTAGGTTAATAGTCCTCGGATGGACCTGACCCTTGCTGAGCTTCAGGACATGGCATCTCGACAGCAGCAGCAGATTGAGGCCCAGCAACAGATGCTGGCTACTAAGGTAGTGTCTTTACAGACCTCATCGCCTATTGCTGTTAATGTTTTCTTTGAAACTGTTCCTAGTCTACCTTGATTATTAAGGCAGTTGCCTGTCTCTCATATAGGAACTGATGTTATCACTCCCAGGGTACCTGCTGGGTACCTGCTGTGTGACTTTCTTAAGCATTTTCCAGAAATTCCTATATCATTTTAGTTCAGGATTTTTGTGACTTTTGGTTTTATTTTTTTGAATTAAGTATCTGTTACCTAAGCTGGTCTCAAACTCTTGAACCCAAGTGAATTCCCCCCTGCCTCTGGCTCCTGAATAGCTGGGATTATAGGTTACATCATTGTGTCTGACCTGATTTGATAAAGGCTGATTGCCCTGTGCTGGGAGTCAGGGAAAGGAAAGTTATAAAGAACACTTAGCTTTGCTCCCCAGAGATCACCTGTGCTATAGCAGCAGCAACCTGAACATTTGCTCAGGAAGTCACTGTCACCATCTGCTGCTTGGCCCCAAGGGAAAAAAGGTGCTTTATTCAGAATCCTAGTCCTGACCTTGAATGAGAAAAACTGCTCTCAGTTGCTGTCCAAGCTAGTCTCTACTGCTACTTCTGCCAGCCCCAGGCTTAGAATCTACAGCAAATGCCAGCACACTTTGTTCCTTAGAGCTTTGTAGTAAACATCTTAGCCTTTGCATGTGACTCTGCCTCCATGGTAGTTACTCAACTTTGCCTCTAAGTAGCCAGATGTGTATGGTATGTTCCAATAAAGCTTTACTTATGAAACAACAAATTAGGGGCTTAGGAAATGGCTTAGTGGGCCACATGCTTGTCCAAGTGTGAGGATCTCAGTTTGGATAACAGAATTCACATGAAGCCAGATTTTGTAAAACATGCCCCCCCCCATTCACATACAGGATAGCGGGGAGAAGAGGAAGATTGATTGATTGATTTAAAACAAAGAACTTGGCAAGTTGGTTTTATCTTCAGGCTCTTCCTTGTCAGCTCTTAGTCTACACTCTCAGGATCCTTTAATTAGCAGTTTAGTGACTAGAAGTTTCTAGAAGCTGGGATAGCTACATGATGACTCTACAGGTTACCCATTGAGCCTTAGAGGTAATGACTAGGAGATCTTTTTAGCTGTTTTCAGCATGCACTCTGTTCTTGCATGTAACATTTTCATGCATGCCTATGCATCCATTTCTACTTGTGTATGATACCTGGCACCATGGTGCATTGCTTCTCAAACTGGACCAAATTGTCTAGATCCAGTTTGGGATCTACTTAAATGGGTTTCTAATTCAAAGTTTGTAGCCTGAGATCCTATGTTTCTAAAACTTAGAATAAGCCAATGTGCCATCGCAATGAGTAGGGGGGAACATGCCTGCATCTAAACAGTTGATTGTTGCAGAGTAAATCTCTAATCTCAAGGCCTTCAACGTAAATAAATTCCATGTTATTTACGTTTTAGGCATATTTGGAGATGGTTAGCTTTGTAGATTTTGTAATTGATGATTTAAAGTAATAAAAATAAACTTTAAACTTTAAACTGCAGTTTTCTAAAGATGTTTCTCCCTTGGCTCTTTACAGGCCCCACCTGTGGAGTATATAATATATATGACACTTCCCAAAGATTTATATTCTCTATTTTCTTTAATTCTTGCCACAGCAACAAGTAATTGTTCATCCTGTTCCCTTGTTACAGAGGAAGGAACAAATGTGTATTCTTGGCGAAGCCAAATAATATGTCCAAGATCATAGAAATTCGTGGTGTAGCTTGGGTTTGAATCAGAATTTGAATTTATATTCTCTACATTTAACTACTTTTTTTTTTTACATTGTTTCCCTACTCAAATGGGCTTCTTCTTAAAATTAACCCCCCCTTTTAATTAAAGTTAGTGTGCATGCGTAAATGCATATGTATGAACTCGCACATGCTTGTGCATATCTCTACCACAGTACAAGTGTGGCTGGAGATGAGGAAAGCTCTGGAGAGTTGCTTCTCCTTCTACCTGTGGGCTTTAGAGATTTAATGCAGTTTCTCAGGCAAGTACTTGTCTTCTTATAGATGGCATCATAGCAGCTTTCTCTGTGAAGTGCCTGCTATGAAAGTATGAGGAACTGGGTTTGGATCCTCAGCACTTATGTAAAAGCTGGGCACAAAGGCAGCATCTGTAGCCATAACACAGAGAGGTGATGATTATGAGACAGGCCCACTATGGATGACCTATGGCCTCCTCATTTGGCCAGTCCCGGTTCAACAGTAATTCATTCTCTGTTTAGTACCCCTCCTCCCAAGGCTCAGGAGTCATTGCAGAAGAAGGAACAGAAGGTCTGTAAGAGCCAGAGACAGTGGGTGACCTCAGGGAAACATTTTCCAGATACAACAGGGCATTTTCACATCTGGACTCATTGTAGTTATGACAACATGGATAAGACCTGTGTGATCTCAAGCCAGACACAGTCCTAGCATGGAGAAGGGAGCTGGGCATGCAGTCCCACACCTAGTTGTCAGTTGATGGCTTCTGGGAGAGGGGAGTCAGTTTTCTTTAGGGGTATGACCCCTGGTAGGTTGGCCACCCCCCAGTGGAAGGCACACTTCCAAGAGTACATGAGCAGCACAAACTCTACTTAATGTTTTTTTAAAGGGGGAGAAGGCTCAGCAGTAAAAGCATGTACTGTTCTTCCAGAAAGCCTGAGTTCTGTTTTCAGCACTCATGTCTGGTGACTTAGAACTGCCTGTAACTCCAGGTCTGGGGCTCCGAATCCCTTGGCCTCTCTCTGCAGGTTCCTTCATCGCATGTTTACAAACCCACACACAGATACATATACATTATTAAAAGTAAATTTTTTTTTAAAAAAAATAAGGTACACAAAGTTTGTGGGTAGAGAAGGAGGCATAGCTTAGAGGAATTGGGGAAGGGTTGAATATGACCAAAATTTATCATACAAAACTCTTCAGAAAACTAATAAAAGTGAGGGAAAAAAGGTGATCAATGAAGACATCCATGGTTGACCTCAGGCCTTTTGTGTCTGCATGTGTACACATATACACATGTGTATATTCATATATACACTATACATGCAATCTATTTTTTAAGCATTTCTTTATGAAAATACTTCCAGGATTACTTACTTGCTTACTATGTAGGAACTACTTGGATTAAAATATTATTTCTAGGTCTTCTTTCCAAGAGCTTCTGGGATAGGCGAAGGAGTATGTGTTTCGAATACTGCCCAGGTGATCGTGACAGCATGCAGGATATGTGGGCAGAGCAGAACTGTTAGAGGAACACCAGTCTCAGCGTGCAAGGGTTGGGTGAGGTTGTACTAAGGCTGGCAGTGTGCCTGTTTGGAGTGACAGACCCAATGAATGCTTCTTTTTCTGTCCTTAGGAGCAACGCTTAAAGTTTTTAAAACAACAAGATCAGCGGCAACAGCAGCAAGCTGCTGAACAGGAGAAACTGAAGAGACTCAAAGACATAGCTGAAAGTCAGGAAGCCAAGCTTAAGAAAGTGAGAGCCCTCAAGGGTCATGTGGAGCAGAAGAGGCTGAGCAATGGGAAGCTGGGTACGTGGCTCTCGGTGGACAGTGGAGGCTGGATTTGAAGCTGCTTTGGTATAATGAGAGCATCACAGGAAGTTCATGTTGTAGTGAGGATAAGTGTTTGCATTTAAAGGAAATTTTTAAGAAAGTATTTTCCTGTAATTTTGATGTTGCAAGTTCCTGTTGGTTAAAGTTAGCATTGAATGTTTTAGGTAAGATTTCAAAATTATATTTAAAATTTTTTTTTTTTTTTAATTCTTGATGAAGAATTTGAAGGTAAAGATTTTTGTTAATATGTTACCTCCAGTTATTAAATTGCCTTGTTTTTAATAATTAAAGTTTTAGTGATTCAAGTGATTTAGTCGCTTTGTCAATCATAAAATTGAGAACAGAAATTCTAAAGAAATTTGATTTTCAAAATTTAGAGTTTAATGTTTACTTTATTCACTGTATAAATTCTTTAGAGTCTTCAAATGTCTGTATCTAGACAGTAATGCAACCATTTAATGATTTCTGTTGCTTCTAAAAGTAGGTTGGTCCTAGGACATTCTCAAAGAGTTCTCTACTTATTAGAAAGTTCATTACAAAGCTTGGTTGTCTGGCAAGTAGTTCATTCTTATTTTTACTTTCAGCTGTGGTTGTTCTCTCTATTCTAGTGGAGGAAATTGAGCAGATGAATAGCTTGTTCCAGCAGAAACAGAGGGAGCTAGTTCTTGCTGTGTCAAAAGTAGAAGAGCTTACAAGACAGCTAGAGATGCTCAAGAACGGCAGGATCGATGGCCACCACGACAACCAGTCAGCTGTGGCTGAGCTCGATCGCCTCTACAAGGAACTGCAGGTATGGTACGCCACAGCCAACTTCTCAGTGCAGTGCCAGCTCATCCCAGAAATGCAAACTGTCACAGACGGGACCATAACTTTTGGACTTCAGCTGTTTTTCCTTAAGGTGGGTGGAAGTGGGAGGCCTAAATTCCAAGAATCCAGAATAAACTTTAAGATGCCTCAAACAGGAAATTTGAGGCATAACCACAGCCAGTGGTCAGGCACAGATGTCACTTAAGTTTAAACCAGGAGGTGAGGTGTGCAGAGAGGTGGAAGCATGCACCTTACATTTTTAGAAATTATGTAATAGTTAACCATGTGATTGCCTCTTGGAGGTGCTTTTCTTTCTTTTCCTTGGTTATCTTTGTGCTTCCTTCCTGTTTTGTTCAGTTAAGAAACAAGCTGAACCAAGAGCAGAATGCCAAGCTGCAACAACAGAGGGAGTGTTTGAATAAGCGCAATTCAGAAGTGGCCGTCATGGATAAGCGAGTTAATGAGCTCAGGGACCGGCTGTGGAAGAAGAAGGCCGCACTACAGCAGAAGGAGAATCTCCCGGTGAGAGACAGCCTGTTAACTCCTACTTTTACCTGTGGTGGTTAGCTTTTCTTTCTAACTTGCAGCATGGTTGTATGAGAGTTTGTTGCTGAATATTTCTGTTGGTTTTTTTTTTTTTTTTTTTTTTTATAGACTGGCTAAATTCTGAACTTGCTTGTTCTGAAGATTTTATTCTTTTTTGTGTTGGTCATCTAGTAAAACTTGTAATATTAAAAGATCTGTGCTTTTTGCTAAGGTTTCATCTGATGGAAATCTTCCCCAGCAAGCCGTGTCAGCCCCAAGTCGTGTGGCTGCTGTAGGACCGTATATCCAGTCATCTACCATGCCACGAATGCCCTCCAGACCTGAGCTGCTGGTGAAGCCAGCCCTGCCTGAAGGGTCTTTGCTCATGCAGTCAGCAGAGGGGCCAATGAAGATACAGACACTGCCCAATATGAGGTCTGGGGCTGCTCTGCAAAGTAAAGGTAAAAGTGGTTTACACGTTCTTTCACATTTAACTCTTCCCTGTCCCACTGTATTTTCAAATTCTGAGTGCTTTAAAAGTTGCTTTCATTTTACTCACTTTTAAAATCTCAGCTTTCTTTGTTATTTGCTAGTGATTGTAATCAATACAGTTTCACTCAGGATAAAAATGATTGGAGTTATTTCAGAAATGTTCTTGCTGGATGTGTGGCATTCATGCCTAAGTTCAGTACTTCCTGCAGAGGTTGAAGCAGGAGGATTGTGTTTTGAGGACCAATGGAGCCTATAGAGTAGGGTACTATCTCAGAAAAGAAAATAATTCTATAATGAAGGAAATTTTGATCTGATACTATAATTTTAGATCTTTCATCTTGTATGAAGAAACTGTACACATATCAGTAATGCCGGTTTTACAGAGTCCAGTGGTGAATCTTCTCTCTTTGGAACAGTGTTAAGGATTCATGAGCGTTGCTTGCTGGCATGTTCTAGAGTAAAGGTAAACACCTAGAGATGTGAAGGTGGAGGGAGCAGAGGCCCTTGCTTTAGCCAGCTTTGCATTCTGTGTACTTGTCACATACAGGGGGAGACGCAAGCCAGAACTTTATAATGGAAGGCTAAGTGGCAGAGTTTTAGGAAGTGCAGGGTCTAAACATTCTTATCATTCAAATAACCATTTTTTTTTCTTCTTACCAATTATAAATTATTTGTTGTTTTGCCATAATTATTACTATAAAGCATTAATACTTTCGTAGTGTAGTAACATATATATGTTATTGTCGTTTTTGAAGTACTTATAGACTAGGCTGGGCTTAAACTCAGAGATCCACCTGCCTCTACCTCCCGAGTGCTGAGATTAAAGGCGTGTGCCACCATTTCGTACACAAAGGCATTGTTTGCAAGATCCATCTCACCCGTACCTTGATGTGCTGTGATGGAGATTGTCTTCTGGGTGATGGCTATGCTTCCTCACACGGTCAAGAATAATAAACTAGGGCTTTTCTGGTTCAGGTCAACTTCTTTTTCTTTTTTTCTTTGGCTGTCTTTTAAACTGCTTGAGTAAGGTAGGAACTCTAAAAGAAGAAACAGATCTAACACAGGTGTTTTTTTACATAAATTTGCTGGGAGGCTGTATGCCCAATCTGGAAAGCTGTTTTTAGAGATTAAAAGTCTTAGTGGGGAAGTAAACTGAATCAGTGAAATGTCTTTAGAATGTGAATGATTTGTAGTTGCTGTCTGCATTCTAGGCTCTAAAACTCACCCAGCTGTCTCTGATTGGAACGCTTCCAATGCAGACCTCTTACCCAGCCAAGGCTCTTCTGTACCCCAGAGCACTGGGAACGCCCTGGACCAAGGTGAGGTTTGTTTATGCTACTCTTGAGCATTGTACTTTGACTCCAAAAGGTATTTTTGTACCTTTTCTAGTTTTTTTCCTTTTTAGCTTCTTAAGACCAGGTGCAGTTCATTTCTGTGATTCCCTTGTTTAACTGAGGAACTAAGATGTTAGCATTGAAGTATTTTTTAATCAGCTTAGAATAAAAATATGAAAGCACTTAGTGGTACAGTGTTCAGTGAGATCTAGGAGAAAGAAAAGAGTGAAAACTAATTTCATTCTAAACAGTTGGGATATCAAGGCAAGTTTTTCTCTTTGTCTTCAGTTGATGATGGGGAGATTTCACTGAGGGAGAAAGAGAAGAAAGTGCGCCCCTTTTCCATGTTTGACACCGTGGACCAGTGTGCTGCTCCACCTTCCTTCGGTACGCTGAGGAAAAACCAGAGCACTGAGGACATCTTAAGGGATGCTCAGGTACAGAGCTCTATCTCAGTCGTTATTCTTAATGTGTTTCTCCAGTGTAATTTAAAACAAAGATTTTAAAATACTGTCTGTGAGAGAGAGCAGAAGAAATACGATATCTGGAACACTGGGAAACAGAATAGGAGTCTTATTTTCATTTGTGTCATATGATTGTGCACTCCCTCCTTCTTGGGGATGACTGCATATTTGCTTCTGGGTCACAGGTTTGTGATAATTCTAAGTATGTAAGTACACTGAATATGAACGTATTCATGTTGTCTGGGTATTTTACCTATTTGAAATCTGGTACGTGAACATGGTGGCTCATGCTTATTCCCAACACTGGAAATGCTGAGGCAGAAGGGTTGCATCAGATTTGAAGCCAGGCTGGGCTACTGAGTACAATTCTGTCTCAAAGAGTGAAAAAACAACAAAAACCTTGGAGAAATCTAGAGCCAAGGCTATGTCAAGGACATGATGGTGATCTTCGGTGACTGTTGGGAATCTTAGGTTAGGATGAGGTACCTCTGGATGAATGCTGCAAGTTAGGTGGTTTCTAGGGTCCTGCAGTGCATGCAGCTTGGAATTGCTTGTTTGGAATGGTTTTTTTTTTTTTTTTTTTTTGAGACTGGATTTAGTTAAGTGGTTTCTAGGGTGCTGCAGTGCATGGAGCTTGGAATTGCTTGTTTTGGAATGCTTTTTTGAGACTGGGATTTACTCTGACCGCAAAGTTGTGATCCTCCTCCTGCCTTAGTCGGCCAAAGGGTGGGGTCACAGTTAGACTGTATGACATTCTGGTGACAAGAATGTTTTTATGTATTGGAAATATGACATTCTGGTGACAAGAATTTATGTATTATGTATCTGTGGTTCTAAAAAATGGGACAGCTAGGAAGCTAAACTAGGGAGGAAGTCATGGGTTGAAGGAGAAACTTGATCATATCATTGTAAGCCCCTTATTAATCTGTTATAAAGCTTTAATAATTTTAAAATGTAGAAGCAATATTTTGTCTACTTTTCATGAGTGTGCAAGAGTATACATATGTGTGTATGTATGTTCATGTGTGTGGTTGCGTGTGTGTGCCCATGGGTGTGGAGGTCCAAGGTTGATGTTGAGAATGTTCTTCAGTTGCTTTTCTTCCTTATTCTTTAAAGTAGGGTCTCTCAGGCTTGCCCAGAGCTTGCTGATATGGCTAGTTTCAGTAGACAGCCTGCAGACTGGAATTATGAGTGAGCTCCCACTCAGCATTTACACAGGTCCTGTGAGTCCAAACTCCAGTTCACTTGTTTTTGTATAGCAACTACCTTATAACCCTTGAGCTGGCTGGAGACCCAAGAGCTGATCGTATGTGTTTGTATTTGTGAAGTGAGCTGACCAGGGTGTTTTGTGTAATTTTGTACAGTATTTTAACCACTTTGCTGTGTGTGTTACAGGCTGCAAATAAAAATGTGGCTAAAGTTCCACCTCCTGTTCCTACAAAGCCAAAACAGATTAATTTGCCTTATTTCGGACAAACGAGTCAGTCAGCTGACATGAAGCCAGATGGAAATCCTCAGCAGTTACCCATAGCTGCTCAATCCATGGGTGCTAAGCTCAAGCCAGCAGGGCCACAGCCAAGGGTGCTGCTGTCTCCTGGTGCACCTTCAGGTGGCCAGGACCAAGGCCTTTCTCCAGGATCTAAACAAGAAAGTCCACCTGCTGCTGCAGTCCGGCCCTTTACACCCCAGCCTTCCAAGGACACCTTCCCTCCAGCCTTCCGAAAACCTCAGACTGTAGCAGCAAGCTCAATCTATTCCATGTATACCCAGCATCAGGCGCCAGGAAAAAACTTCCAACAGGCTGTGCAGAGCGCCCTGACCAAGACACACCCCAGAGGCCCCCACTTCTCCAGTGGTATGGTTCTGTTTGTTTGGGTTTTTAAGTGGGGGGAAGGGGAGAGTGTGGGCAAGAGTGCAATGTAGAGGTCAGAGGACAGCCTTTAGAAGTCAGTTCACTCCTTCCATGGGGACTTCCAGAGATAGAATCAGGCTGTCAGGCTGCTGTGCTAAGAGCTTTTATACACAGCCATTTCACCTGCCCTTGATGGGTAAAATTCTTGATTTCATTTTTACCCGTGTAGATTTTGGGCTTAAATCCTTCCTATTCTAAGCTGCCAGCAGACAGAGAAATGCCAGATCTCTTAGGCTGAAGCTGTTGTTCTAAGAATTTTAACCATGGCTCCACGTAGTTAGGAGTTTATTGGAGTGCCTGCCACATGTTAGCTGCAGTAGTTACTGCAGACACTGCATAATATCCTATGACAGAAACCCCTACAAAAATCAGCAGAGGAGGAAAGATTTTACTTGGCTTGTAATTCCAGTTACACTTTATTATCGTTTTGGAGAATTGGAGTCAGAAGCGGAAGCAGCTGGTCACACTGTATTCACAGTCAGGAGTGGAGGGAAATAACCGGCTCCACCATGCCTGTTCTCAGTTTGTTCTTACACAGATCAGGACCGCCACTTGGGGAACAGTTACATATAGTAGGCTGAGCCTTATTAATAATCCTCACAGACATGCCCTTACCCACAAGCCAACCTGATTTAGACAGTTCCTCAGTTAGCCCTCTTCAAAGGTGATTCTAGGTTATGGTAAGTTGACAGTCAAAAAGCCTCAGGATGAGATGAGTCTCAATTCTGAAGGAGCTTGCTGCTGTGGGAAAGAGTCACAGGTGTTACATGATGCAGAAGGCCATATCTTTACTATTGATGCAACTTGGTATACGGAGCATAGGACAGTTACATTGTCTCTTGATTTTTAAAGCAACATTCTCTTGTGTTTTAAGTTGTTCTGGTGAGGACACCACCACTAAGTAAATATGAAACCCTAGTAAAATTAGGTTGTGTTAAACATGCACAGTCTGGATTTTTGAGGTTTTTTTTTCTCATTGGTTACATTATAAAGCTAGGATACAATTGACCATGATTTACATGATTGAAAATGGCTTTTTAGTTTTGAAATAAGCGTATAATTGTGGTTCAAAGCTATCATAACAGATATTAAAGTATCAGTGTATGAGTTACCTTTCAGTTTTTTCATTAGTCCTTGGTAAATATTACTAATATAATAATTTGGAAAGCAGGTAATTTTGACATAATTGGAATGTTTCAGGGGAATGTGTTTGGAAAAGACAAAATGGTTCTCAATTTTGTGAGCTGAGTTTGATTTCTTACATTGATCTACATTTGAAT
>PVIH01009419.1:0-82557 GCA_004025045.1 Sigmodon hispidus | reverse complement strand
GAATCCGCCCCTCAGAGACCCCTGCAGTTGGTTTGCTCAGTTCACTCAGTTCAGGGTCGCAGTAGGGCTCCTAGTAGATTCCCTGAGCAGCAGGAGCTGCGGGTGTGGCCAGGTGCAGAGTTCAGCTGCCCCTGCTCCAGAGTGCGCTGGGACGCTGCAGAGAGCACAGGTCCCGGTGGCGGAACCGGAAGCAGTGTGACATACTAATTTTCAATGAATCTTTTCTAAACCTTTTTGTTATAAAGTGAATTAATCATAAATAAGATTAAATTAGCTTTATTTTATAGAACTGTATATCTATAATATATACATATTATAAGAGGAAGCTTAATAATAATTTTAAAGTAAATCAACAGATATGAGTGAATTAGCTGAAATTAAAAGTATGAACTCTTCTTTCAAGTCATTTTCCCCAAACTAATGATGAGGGTTTGTTTTCCAGTTTCAGTGGAACATTGTTCTGTACATAGCCAGAGATGACTATTTTACACTTAGTAATCTGGCCCCAAAGTGTCAATCAAAAACAGGCTTTAAATAGGTGCCTAGTATATCAGCAATTGTACAAAGAAGAAAATTTGCACTGAAATTGCAGGTTTGCTTCATTTTCTTGTGCTGTTTCACCAGCTTCCTATCATGTAGACTGATTTGAACTGTAGTAGCAGCACTGGTGATGGAAGTTTTCTGGAGTGTGGGAACTGTAAGGTGTCAAGTATTGGTGGACACCCTAAATTGTCCTGGACAGTAAACACTCAGCAGGGCCATAGAGCAGTCTCCCTCTTTGTGGCTTACACTCGGGGAGACAGAGACAGGCAGAGTTCAATGCCAGCCAGGACTGCTTCATAGAGAAACCCTGTCTTGAAAAACAAACAAACAAACAAATAAATAAACAAAATACAAATGAGAGACAGAGGATGGAATCAAAAGAGAAGTAACATCTGAGCAGATTGCAGAGACCCTCACACTGTCCTGTGTGTTCCTACCTACCTATGGCTCCCCTTCCTGAGATTATCCCATATTCCCAGAAATAGAACCTGGCAAATGAATATCAGAAGAAAACGAGACCCACTCTAATATCCATACTTCTTGGGAAAAAATAAACATCCATGTCACAGGAAATTGCAAAATGGTGGTTCAGACATTCAATCTGAATAGAATAATAGATATCTGAAGGACAAAAATCTTTCCAAGAAAGACATCCATTCTCCATTCTGCTAGCTGAACACTCTGACAACATGCATGCATTCCATCTGTCAACTGCATTCTTTTGTCTTAGAGCACATAACACAAGAATATCAGTGGCTGTTGAATGAGGGGAACAGAAAGTTTTTCCTGTCTTAATAATGAAACACAAATGACTTCAGAGAGCAAAATATCAAAAGTAACTAAAGTTTCTGTTGCACAGAAAAATAAATGAAGCAAGAAACATTGAGGCAAGGATGCCTATCCTGCATTTTGTGTGTGTGTGTGTGTTCATCTTCATTTAGGTCAACGTGCAAATAATGTTGCTGTGTGATTAACAAAAAAAAAAGAAAACTGCGTCTACTGTTAACATAAACATTGGAAAGCAAGTATGTTTTTACTGTACAAATTCAAAGTATTTTTAAATAACTGTAAAACTTAATGTAATTATATATTTTTAAAGTTAAATTTTCTTCTACTAGGTTAAATTTCTTTAAGTCTTTTTTCACTTGTTTTATTTACTTTTTAAAATAAATCATTTCATTTTGACTCCTTTATCTGTTTGTTTGGTTTAAGGTTTCACTATTAACCTATCTACCCTAAAACTCACAAATCTCCTGTATCAAACTTCCAAATTCAGAAATTAGAGAACTACACCTGAAGCCAGTTGTTTATCTCCATGAAACAAGTAAACTTCTTTGGAAGTTATTAATCTGTCTTTCTCCCAGAAACCATGACCCTCTGTCTGCATTTTGATGATTATGGCAGTGTCTATTACTTCCTTTAAAAACCCACCCACTTGAGTGAATGCAGAAAGGACAGGAGGCAATGAACAAGACTTATGAAGAAGTGTATAAAGTCATTGCTTTTCTGGTTCTTAATTCTGTTGGAGACATTTTTTATTGTTAGATGGTAGATAAGTGCATCAAAATAGGTTTGATAGTGAGAGTGTAAATTCTAATGGAAACAGGTTTAATTCATTTCAGTGTGGGATGTTTTCATTTTTAAATTATAACGTTAATAAAAGTTTTAAAACTCATCCACTGAAACTTAATCTGAATTTGCATACTTTTACCCCATGCACATTTCCCAAGGCTTCCTCTTCCTCATGCCTAAAATGCTATCCCTAGGCTAAATGCATGCTACTGAGAACATTTTCCTCACTCTTTAGTATTATATTACATTCTGTGATGTTATTTGTTTATCTGTTTTTTCTTTCTCGGTAGCAAGATTTTGCTTCCATAGTGGTTTCTATTTTATCCTTATTCCCAGATTACATCCTTTTGCATCTTAGCTTCAGTTGTTGCATAAACTGTTTCTAATGAGATGAACAAACACCTGTTCAGCCCAAATAGGGTACCAGAGACCAAAAAAGGAAATGATTCCAATGAGTTTAATGGAGGTCATGGACAAGATCAAGTCCAACATATGGGCAGGCACACCACTAAAGAAAAGAATCCCAGCAACTGTTTACTGTGTACTAAGAGGTGTGAGTCTATTGACTTCCATTTCCCTCTGAGGCAGAAAGTCAACAAACCCAATTTTATGCAGGTCTCTAGTGGGTAATCATAGCTACTGATCATTCAAGAGGGCAGCAGCCATGAACATTCAGAGGACAGAGTACCACAACAGCAGAGAAATAGATCAATGTCTTGTGCACACAGACACACAGAAAACAGTCATCTAAGATTAGCTGGGCTCATTTGTTATTGATTAGCACTGACCTTGAAGGCTTCTGATGTCTTTGAGACTAACATACACCAGTACCAGCTTATCTTCCAGGCTGTTCTGGTGTTTTCTAAGGAACCAAACAAATGCCCAATTATGCCAGCTAGCATCTAACAAATACATGAACTATTCATACAAATGTTATATCAAGCCATCCAAGTTTCATTGTTCATTATTCCAACATCAACTGGAATTTAAAGAATGAATTAGATGAATATTGGCAAGCAATAGGCTATCTTGAGTTTATCAGTTTACTCTAAATCAGAAACTTTCTGTTAGTCACTTAGCTATGGATATAGACTTCATAAAAACAACAAGCTACTTTAAGTTCATTAATATTCAGAATTCCCATAATTGTAATGAACTGATAGCAGATATGAAGCTAAATCATCAGTATAAAATTTAGAAGAGAGTGGACACTGTTCTGTACCATGATAGTATCATACAATACTCATGAACTTTCTGTTGACAAGCAAACAATGGTGAGAGCCTTTAAACATTATATTGCAACTCATGCCCCACAACTGGAACTCAAACTTACATCTAACAACATGGTAAATCTCCAATGTTATATAATATATGTCCTCACCAGCCTCAATGGTGCATTTATATAACTGAGAGTAAATATAGCCCACCATAGTTATATATTGAGCCTAACACAACCTAAACCTCACTATTCTCTGGAATATTGGAGGGATTAGAAATGAGTTAGTGTGACTTCTCTGTGATCTTTTTAGTCAGTGACCTTTTGTTGTAAATGATTGAAAGTAGCATCCTGGTGCTGTAAACATTTGAAGGGGCTCATTCAACTCGGAGAGTAATTACTTTATGGCTGTATTTTTTTCCTGAACTTTGAGAATGTAAGTTAAATAATTGCAATTATTTGAAAGGATGTAATTAAGGTCCTTAAATAGATATGAGGCTGGCTTAGAAACTAATAAAAGCCTCAGGGTAGAAATTTAAGTACTAAAATTCGGTACCTAGGCTATGCATTGTAACAAACAGGCAGTCAATATGAAACCCAGCTGGGCAGCAACCATGCTCACAGCCTCTAGCAAATTGCTTCATTAAGTTTATATTATACAAACTTACCCCTTTCTGACATTATAACCCCTCTTTCTGCAGTCTCAAGCATTTGATTAAACTGCTCATTTACAGAACACTACCAGATTAAAATGCTATGATCTAATGGCATTTAATTTTCACACAGTGATTCTAATAATTTCTTAATGAGATTAACAGAGGCCTCAGTTGTGATGTGAGAAAGGAACACAGCAGTTGCTTGTTCCATAGTCTCATTGAGTCACTGAGAAGATGCTAGGCCCGAATGGGAAGTCCATGCTGATATTGACACAGGCCCTGTTTAGTTAATGATGGTGGCATCCTCTCCAATACTATAACACCATGGACTTTCTCTAATGGACTTATAAAAGTATTCACAATTATGTTTACATTCAAACTTGTATCTGCTGATGGATAGTTGACCCCTGAGGTAAAAAAATGCTTTGTTAGAAGATATGGTCTCATCTGTGTTCATAATTCCCTCCATCTTGAACTTGAACCCTCAGTGATGTTCCATCTATTTTATAAAGCTCTAAAGAAAAGTGTCATCTACGCATCTCCTGTCTGTCTCTCCAGTATATTAATAATGCCTATCATGTGCTAACTATGTAAAGAAAAAGGCTTGATGAATAAAGTGGCCTAGATCTAAGCCCTTGAGAACCTCACAACTACTAGTTTAAGATGTCTTTATTTTGTCTGACAGGCTTCAGCCTCTGTGACCATTTTGCACATGCTTTCTCAATTTACCAGACTTGTTTCTAAGCCAAAAGTGATGAACTGGGCTCTTCAATAGGAGAAAAGAAAGAATTCTACCAAACTCAGATGCACTATATGTGGAGCACACTAACATTTCTGAATTTTGGTTAACCAATTAAAAGTCAAAGCAAACATTTCCAACATATAAAAGGCCTAAAGGAAGGCCTAAGTCACTGCCAACACTGTGATAAATAAATCAGGAACTGTCCCTTGGGAATACATGCTCAACCTTCCTTAAAGACAGATGCTAAAGCTTGTTAGTGTCAAAAACTGCACAACATGGAGATGGAGAGATGCTCCATGGTTAAGAAACTATACTCTTCCAAGTTGAGTTTCTAGCACACAAGTCAGGCTACTCACAACCATTAGAGCTGGGGCTCCAGAGGATTCTATGCCCTCCCCTGGCCTCCAAGATTACATATATGCAAGTCCACATACCCACATAGAGGTAGACACACAAAAGTAAAAATAAGATAAATATCTTTTAGAAGAGTGCACAGTACTCAAGTAAATAATGATTCACAGTGTACTGAGAAAATTTGGCACAGTCTTTGAAAACCCAGTTGTAATAATTTATAAAACATATTGCAATAAGAAATTTAAGAATGTACTTATATGTAAATAACATTTTTATTGTAGATCATTCCCTTTGTTAAATCAACTGCACTGTATGTTTCTGTACAGGCTGTTCATATATGACTGATAAACCAGAAAAGCCTTTCATTAGCAACCAGGTTTCTGATGGCCTCACCTTTCTAGTTTCAAGAATTTTCATGAATGAACAATGTGTTAACACAGATCTTGTAAAGAATGACAATTTTCCCTAAACCATTGGTCTGTGTATGATATGATCCCATGCTGCTGGCAGATCTTACAGTTCTTTTCTCCTTGCACTTCTGACCCCCCCACCTACCGGAATGTTTCCACATCCACAGCAACCTCAGCCTCACATCCTCCCATCAAGCTGGTTTTAACTCTTATTTTTAAGAGAAAGTTCATTGTTGATAGTAGTCCATTTTGCACACTGGGAATTTATTATTGTATTAAATCTATTCAAAGCCAAACATACAGCAAAACCTCAAGCTCACAGAACCATTCAATTTTGTTTTCTGCTGGAGTTTTAATTATGAAATTAACCTTGTTATCCAGTTGGCTCCATTGACTTTTGTGAACAAATTGATGGTTATGAAAGAACCTTTTTCATTGTTTCATTGTGCCATAATCTAATAGTGAGGCATATTGTGAGGGAACTATTCTAAAGAGATGAGGACAACTTCTTAAAATTGATGTTGTGGTATTGTGACTTCAAATGGGGCACTCTATAAGAACATCAGGAAAGAAAAAGCTAATTCAGTTCAAGTCAGAGGAGCTTCTGGGAAGTCTTCAGAATGTGCTGCTACCTGCTTGAGTGCTGCCTGGCGGAGGTATGAAGTGGGCATGTAAAACTGTGAAGTGGGCACACTGGCAGTGAAGAGAACCCTTGAGCATGCTCACATCAGCCAGAAAGAAAAGTGAAATGACATTTTATCATGTATGAGGTGTGTGTACTTTTTAGGATGTCTATTCTGAAACAGTGGATTTCATTGCTTCTCTATTGATCTCTGTTCTGTAGGTATACTACAACTCACAATGTTAGTGCTAAATAAATCATCAGTATAAAAATTATTAGCATCTCTTGAAAACAAAGGAAAATATAAATTGTATAAAAATGATTTTACAAAAGGTAGCATTTATGAGAAACCATGACCATGTAGGATTTTTTTCTGTGGATGTGAAGGGCTACATCTACTTTACAGAAAGTAAGGGAATAATGGTATAAAACATAACTAAGCCAGAAGGACCCAGCTGAGGAGTAAAATGCTCAAAGGAAATATGGGTATAATACTTGAGTACATTGGTCTGTTCAGCAGCCTGCTGAAATCCAATGTCTCAAACATCACATAGAGAGCAGACTGTCATTTGTATTTTATTACCTGAAAATAAAAAATGAAGTGGATTAATCTGTAGTAAACCTTTTGAAAATTTTATTACAAAGAAAGGCCAAAACATGAAGCCAACACCTAAAATCAAAGGTGCAAACATGCAGGGAAAAGGTTTTAACACCCAACAAGAGTATAAAGGCAATCAGTAGCAGCTGCTGCTTTGGCAAGGCTTAGGGAGGCATAATACGGAACGACATCTGATTACCACTGTTATAATGGAAAGATGCACTTTTGGGGGGTTTTCTATGTTCTTATAATTTTATGATTAGGGATTAGTTAGGAAATGACAGCTATCCACTGTACCATTTCTGAAGGCTTGATATGAACTCAAAGAAGAATGGAAAAGTGGAGGTTCTGTGGAAGCTATACATTTGATCCCTGGTGGCTGTTTATCTAAAGTAAGCAGTTTGGTTTAGCATACTGCTCTGTGAAATTCAGAAACCAAGGAAGTATAGGGGATTGCTTGGAAAATTTGTGACTACGTACTGGCCCAAAAAACAAGCAGTTTTTTTGTTTGGTTTATTTTGTTTTTTTCCCTAGAAGTCTAAATGAATTTCATGACTGGATATGGAGAAATGACCAGTTTGTTTATATAAATGACCAATGATTTCATGTACATTCTCTTTGTGGGAAAATATCAACTTTCAAAAGCATATTAAAATTATTCAATATATTAAAATATATTTTTAAAAAAACAAGAGAAAAGGGTTAAACTTTGTTGGGTCAGATAACATAGTGAATTTAATTTGGCACTTGATTGTGAGAAAATTACTATTTATTTGTTTCTGTAACATTGAAAAAGTACCTATGTATACAAGGTCACATGGAAAGCAACTTTCACTTCTTCTAAGTGTATGTGTATATGTCTATGTATACATATATGTGCATGGTTACAGGTACACGTAGAAAGAAAAAGAGAATGTCAGGTTCCTGATTTGAATTTATAACTGGTTGTGAGCCACCCAAAGAGGGTGCTGAGAAAATAACTCTGATTCCCTTGTGAGACTGACACGCTGCCTACTGTGCTAAGGAAGCAAGTGCTCTGATTCCCTTGTAAGAGCAGTTTCTAAGATAAGCAAGTCATCTCTATACCCTTAAAGTCTTATTTATTGGCAACTAAGATATGCCTCTGTAAATGTCCTAAAACCAGATCAGAACCTCATAAGCACAGCTTCTACACTGGTTTCCAAATAAGGCAGAGACATATTCCAGTGTACTCACTTTGGGATACATCTTGCTACTATGAAGTAGTTCTAGAGAATACCTCTAATCATTGGAAATGTACAGTTTCTTACAGTGATGAAGCTTAAATCGCAGCTACCTTAACATAAGATCCATGGGTGAAGAACTATCCCCATCACTCATCACTATGGAATCTCAGGCAGAGCCTTTATATCTAGTATGGTGTAGAGCAAAGATCACACAGCTATGTAATAGACTTCCTCATTTAGTATTCAGTACAGATCCTAGCCAGAGGCAGTATGAACTTGTAGGCACCATGAAATTCTGCAGCTCCTTGTGGTGATGATAGCCAAACATAGCCTGGCTTAGTACTACCAAAGATGCCCAAGATGTTGCTTTCATTCATCTTATTCTCACATCTGGCAACAGACATTAGAGGAAGACATGATTTCCCAAAGCAGAAAAGGATAATAAACATAATACTGGTGGAACTTGCTGGCCCAAGTTAATGCTTCCAACATCTAGGCTTGTGGACACAGATGGGCCCTTTGTACAAACCTCAATATCATGTAGTGTCTGTTGTATCTCTTGAGGGAATAAAATACCGTAACAAAAATCAACAGAATGTTGCAATTTAACTCACAATACCAGCTTGTAATTCATAACCTGGGCAAAATCAAAGTGGCAGAAACTTGAAGCAGGTTTGTAGCCATAGTCATAAGCAGAGAAATCAGTACATTCATTCCATAGTTCAAGATTCCAGGATCGATCTAAACATAATTAATGATACTACCCATAATGGGCTAGACCTCCCCCTCTGAAAGAAACCAAATAAGAAAAAAAAAAATCTATCATAGACATGCCTCCAGGCTAACCCAATCTAAGCAACCCTTCATTGCCTGATTCTTCTTTGGTGGTTCTGGTCTTACTATTTTGACAATTAAAACTTACTATGATACATATAGCATAAGCATATTAGAATTCAATTTCAGCTAGCATTCATGGCTAATTGTAGTACTCTCCAGCCATGAATCTTTACCATAGCAGTGAACCCCTTGAAATAGTGTGGACTCTGCTCTCAGCAGATTGTGGAACCAGAGAGTAGCACAGCATTTTAGTATGGGTGGTCATTGCATGACACAGAAGTCTAGGAATCTCTTCTGAGGGATTCTCGCCAGCACTGTTCAGAAGGAAACCTTTCCAGGTTTCTCCTCCAGGCTGTTCTGAAAAATAAGCCATAACTGTATATATGGAACAAATGTGGGACTATATCAATTATCTAGTCCTGAAATATTGACAACATATTGCAACTTTACAAAGAGCAATGGATTCAGACCATGCAATCATGAGGACAGGAATCTGATTCTTAAATGCAACATGAAATGCTGGGTATTGTCAAGTATGCTTGTCATACCAGACAGTCAGCCTCACTAGTTAGCAAGTTCCAGGCCAATGAGAGAAAAATAAACAAGAAAGATAACATCCAGGAACATCCTAAGAACAATATCCAAGACTCACCTTAAGTCTTCACACATTTGTACATATCTGTGCATCCATATACATATGTACATAAATATACATGCATACATGCACCCTTTCAAAAAATAGAAAAAAATACCTATTTTAGTTTAGGATTTCAGTGCAAGATCAATAGATCTACTACTCTGTGTTGCAGCATTCATCACATTGACTAGAGTGTCTGGCAGAGGAAGGTTCTCATGACAAGACAGACATTAATACAGACAGAGAGGAATAGATCATAGAGGTCAAGTCACTGGAAGGCAGTGCCCTCTTGTGAAGTCTTCCTTCAGCTAGACAACACATTCTAAATATTCTACCACCTGTTGTCAGTGCCAGCAAACTCTTTATATATCGATAAATGACCTCATGTGTTGCGTGAGAATTGATGAGTCTTTTTACTTTACAAAAAACCACCAGTGGTTAGCATAAAATGGTGGCTTGCTATAACCTAGAATTATAGGTTATCCGTTTAGGAAAAGGATCTGAATTGAGAATCTGTCTAGATCAAGTTGACCTGGAGACAGGTCTGTGGGAGCTGTCTTGACTGGTAATTAAGCCAGCCCACTGTGGGTAACACCATTTATTTAGTGGGCTGGGCTCCAGCCTCTAGAATGTTAGAGAAAGTTACCTGAGAATTAAATAAGCAATCAGGTAGGTAGGCCCTGTGAGGGCTTTTGATTCTTACATTCTTGACTGTTGATATGGTATGACTCACCAACTCAAGTTCTTGGCTCTATGGCTTTCCAATAATGGAGTATAACTGAAAATTGTGAGCGAAATATGCTTGTTTTTCTCCCTTAAGTTACATATTTTGTTAGGATATTTTATTATAACAGTAGAAATGAAACCAGAAAGCTGGTAACTAAATTTTGAAAAAGTACATCTTTGACAAACATTATTTACTGAAAGTACAGTAAGCATAAGCCACAAATGTGCTTTTCATTCAATGAAAACCATAATGTCTAAGTAGAGAAGGTAACTAAAACTGTTATCAAAACATGCTAGTAGTATTCAGTGAATGTTTCAAAATTCTCACTGTTGGAATAATTTAACTTATAAAATTACATTTGTATACCTTCTCAATAAATATAGCTATGATAATATTTGTTATACAGAATTAATTCATTTATTAAAGTGTTTCATTCATATTGCCAGTAGAAACCAGCTAACCTATTTTAGAAAAAAGAAGACTTTTGATCATAATGGTCAAAGAAAGAAACAAGAAAAGCAGTTGGAGCTAGACTTTTGAACCTTGTGGAGCAGAGAATAGACCCCCTCTCATCCCTCCAGCCCCTTACACTGAAACCAAAACGTTGAATGCAACAACCAGATTATTTCAGAACATTGAATAATCAGGGAATCTAGAAACAGAGAAAGAAAATCTCCATGTGGTAAGAAAAGAGTGGCTGAGCCCGGCAAAGTGGGTACTTGAAAGCAGGTTTCACCCATAAACAATGTGTACAAAAGCTCATCCACCTGCCAAATGGGTAGCTGAAGCATCTTTCACACACTTTGGATGCATTTTAAATGTTAAAATAATAAAAGCTAGGCTTGTGTATCAAGAAAATATATACTCAACTTTCCAGAAATCAAAAAAGTGTTGTTCTGGTAGCCTAAACAAAGCAAAAATATCTTCCAGCACAAACCAAGAGAAAGATGATAATTATATTGAAAACAAAACTCCCATCAAGCTCATGGCTCCTGGAATGGGTGCACTTATAGAATCCTTCAAACAGATCTGTGATGTCAGCCCGACTATCAACTCCTTCCCCAGTGCAGAGAACAACCAGGTGAGGACAGAAAGGTTAAGACTGCAAGTTCCCTGCTCAAAGGCAGAATGAGCTCAGCCTGGCAGATTTAACTCCTAGGCTATGCTCTTCTTTGATTCTAGCACTTATTAAAGTCCATAAGGTTGTCCTACATTTGTTTAAGAAAAAAAGAAAAATCTTTGTAAGAGTTAAGTCATTTTAAGAAGGCAAAAATAGAAGTCACCATAGAGAAGACACTGACTGCATATGCTTAAGAAAAAGCTTCTAGATTAGGTGTTTCTCAACTATAAAACATGAAGGGGAAGATGATGACATTAGAAAAATAGAAAATTTATAGTACAGAATTCACAACATGCATAATCCTGATGGCTGAGTGGGGTCCTGAATCATTAGTGTACAACATAATTCAGATTTAGATCACAAAACTTGACTATTTGATACATTGGATGAGAGGGAAAAATCAGCCAATGTGAAAGTTTCTAAAAAAATAGAGAGAAATATTTGATGAGTATAACTTGATAAACACCCTACAAAGCAGCAGTTTTATCCCCTATTTAAGACCCCAGAGCAGAGCTTCCCAGAAATAGAGCATTAAATAGATCAGAGACCTTCTGAGGTAATGATCACCTTGGCCTCAGGGGTGGCCAAGAGAGACTGAAAAGTGGGGAGGGCATGAATGACCTGAAGTTCAGGGCCACCCAGACCACAGCACTTAACTGCACTTAGCCACATGCATCAGTCCATTAAATAAAATTTGTGACACCAGAAAAAAAGTGTAGACTGTAAAATATTGTATTCACTGAGAAGTATGCAAAGAGTCCTCCTAGGTGGTAGACATATTAAATAAAGAATAAAATGTATGTATAAAGAATATACAGGTCTTCAAATTATCATGCATTAACTCTTCCCGAGACACAAAAAAATGGGTGGGGAGAGTAATTATCTCTAGTTTCAGTTTTAAAACAAACATATATAGGAAGTATGACAGAAATGATACAATTTATTAAAATTGAGTCATGAGCTGTTCCTCTCAAGTAGTTATTGGATTGCTATCTGACCGGCTAATATACCATGATTTAAGAGATTTAAAAACAAAATAGTTAGCAAAAGGCAACCCATCATTATTACCTCTAGTAAGTGCTACAGTCCAGACATCAGGCAATGACTTCTTAGCACAGTATTCTATGTTGGCTTTCTTGCCTTTCCTTAGTACTCAAGAAGACTCAGGTCTCTGTTAAAGCCACCATGTCCTGCTTCACAGCTGTAACTTTTTAGTTATATATCATTGAAGAAAACATAAAACCACACACAACTGACCTCAGTTAGATTACTCATACCTAACTTCGGTTGGATCTTTAGCATTAGTTGGAGAACTCATTGCATTCCATGACCAACAGTATTGTGTAGGGGGAGTTGATAGACAACTGTGTTTAAACGTCTGCTCTTGCCTTAAATATTTATGTAACTTCCATCCACCCACTGTGTGCTAGGCTATGACCTTATTCCTACTTCTCAGTTGATAAAAGAACTGAGAGGATGTATGTATATACCCAACAATGTTTTATTGGTCTACTGTCTTCAATTTTCCACTACTCCTTCCCTCCTAGTTCCCTAGAAAACATATTTTTTTTTCTTCTTCAATGAAGAAACCTTTACTTGTGAACTAAACATTGTATATATATATATATATATATATATATATATATATATATCGCGGAATAAACCCGCCACCAATTGCTATGTTTTAAATAAGATTTATTTTGTTAGAATCACGAGCAAAAGAGCCCAGCCACTGCCGTAAGGAGCCGCCGCGCGCTCGGACCGGAAGGCCCGCCCCTTCTTCCGCTGCACGCGCTGCCCCGGAAAGCAATGCCTCTCCCGTACAATCCGGGATTCCTGCTACATATATATATATATATATATTTTCATCATTTTTTCTGTTATTATACCAAATCTCCACTTTCTCCTAGGCCAGTTATCTTCTCCTATACTTTTGCTTTTCCTATATTAGTGTGTTAGTTTCAATATAAATGGCCCCCATAGACTAATTTGTTTGAAATCTTGGACCATAGGGAGTGACACTATTAAGAAGTATGGCCTTATTGTAGTATATGTCACTTTGTTGGAGAAAGTGTGACACTAGGGATGGACTTTTAGGTCTCATTTTCTCATTCAAGGCCCAGTGTGGCAATGTCTCTTATTGCTGCCCTGCCTATGGATCCAGATGTATAACTCTCAGCTCCTTCTCCAGCACCATGTCTACCTATATGCCACAATGCTTCCTACCATGACAATAATGGACTAAATATCTGAACTGTAACAAAGATCCAAATAAATGTTTCTCTTTATAAGAGTTGTTATGGTCATGGTGTCTCTCCAGAGCAATAGAAGCCGAAAGACAATCATTTTCATGAGAACAACAAAACTGGATTTGCCAGGAGGGGAGACTGAACTAAGCTTTATTGGATCAGTGAGACCATGGGACTGTCTGCAGCCTGCCCAGGGAGGGGATGGGGAGTGGTGGAGAAAGAAAGGGTGACCTGATGTGGCGGGAGGGGGAAGGGACCTTGAATGGGGATATACAGGGATAGGAAAAAAAAAAATCTAGAGGGAAAGCTGAACACAAAGTAATTTTATGTGTAGCAAATTATTTGCATTATCACCCTTGATAAGTCATGCTTATGATTTTTATTTTCTTTATATTGTTAACTTATCAGCATTTTAAATTCAATTTACTGTTTTTCTTGATAAATACAAAATAAAAAAAGAAAAAAAAATAAAGAAGGATAGAATTGTCATATTATGGACGCACAGGTTATATATTTTTGATTTCTATTTTATGAGTTTACTAACCTAAATGCACTTGAATAACAAACCATAATGAAGTGACACTGTGGGATTAGGTAAATTAAATGTTGTTACACAGTTAACTTCACTTATTCATTTCTTTATTTATCTCATTTATATACAGGTATTATAGACACATCGATTTTTAAATCTGGATTGACAGAGACTAAGTGCAAACAAAAGAAGGTAATATGGACCTCAACAGGAACAGATTGCCCTCTAATTAGAACAGTGAAACGCCATGGTCTTTATGTGTGAGTAGGTACTGTGTCAGGAGACACAAGGTGCTTGGGGGGTTGTAGGGTAGAAAAAACAACTAATGCATTAAGATAGCCATCTGTAGAGCTGTTTCCTGCAAAGTTATAAATGAAAACAGAGGTTGATCTAGAGACCTCCTGGTCATGGGTTTTCCCTGCTCTCATTGCCTGAAGATATAATTAGCTTATAAATATTCCTGTTGAAAATGTTTCCCCTGAGATTTTCAGGTGTTTAACCCTTCATTCTAGATCCTAAGGATGGATAAAATTGGGGGAGTGGTATACCTTCTCTAATTTTGAAGAACTTCAGCAGCCAAAGATCAACGTGTCCCTGAAGGTTATTAAGCTGATCAGAAGTGTCTTCAATGTGCCCTCTGTTAAGACAGAGAGATTAATCAGTGGAAACAAGCTCTCAGTCTGTTTGCTTTGTTCTGAGACCTGACAATATATCCAGAGTGCCAAACAGAAGGATGAGTTGTATAGCCTGTTAGTCACCTTTAAGTTGAGGCTATGAAGGGAATCCTTTAATTGAAGAGTTAAAATGCTCAGATTAAAAAAAAAAAGATTCAGAATGTAAGACAACAATCTGATATCAATATGTATCTTTGGAGTGCACTATGTATGTGAGGTATCATACAAAAAGTGAGGTTTTTAGAACTATTATTATTCTTACTGTGAGTGTAATTTAAAAAAATAGTTGGATGGTTGCCATTAGCAGAGGAAAAGCAAATGCAAGAAAACCATCTAAAGAAGTCCTGCCCAGCTGGATAGCAAAAGCTGGATAGTCCCGCACATTGGTTTGGTGGAAAAGCTTCAGGCATTTTTTATTGGCCATACTACACTGAGATCTGGCCATCTGGTATCCTGTATTATAACTTGTGAGAATGTTATGAAACAAAGTTAATGAGGAAAATATTTTAAATAAGCCTTGTTTAGCAAGGTGAGTTATAATTTTAAAACTGCCTGGGTCATGTAGCAGAGCCCTGCAGAAGGGCAAGGTAATTATATTTATTGCAGTAAAGTCCTGCATAAGGAAGAAGGACCTGGAAGCTTTGTAAGAGAAATCAGTTAAAGGAAGCACCCAACTGACAGATTGAAAGATACACAAATCTCACTGAGTCCTTTAATTAGTGTTGTCTAGCAAAATCTCAAGGATACCACTGAGACATCCTGAATACATTCCTAAACCTGTTGAGTTAGATGACAGTATAACTAGCATCTCCTTTAACCAGGGAATAATAATAATTCGTGACAACTGTAAGAAGTGCTCTTCTAGAAAGATACAGAATTCCATTGATGATAAATACAGCTTGAAAATTTGGCTTCAGGACTTAAGAAGAGTAGCCTGTTTTTCTCAGATGTGGATAGATAACTGCAGAGCTGAAGTAATTCAAGGTCTTGATGTGTGTGTGTGTGTGTGTGTGTGTGTGTGTGTGTGTGTGTGTGTGTGTTTGCTCTCCCTATCTCTCTCATATTATTTGTCATAAGGAATGTTGTTCAAATAACATTTCATATGTTTAACCATAATCTCAGGACTACTTTCCGTTGAACTATTAATGAAACATATAGATCATTTTAATCATGGCAATAATTTCTTGGTGAATATTTAAGACCATGAAGGCAGGCAAGATGAATTTTTGCTTTTGTACTTCCAAGGCCAATTAGAAATAAGATCCACAGGGTCACCTGCATATGAAAATAACCTCCATCTCCTCTAGTCTGTTTTTACAAGCCATGTTGAAGACTTTCACTGAGAAGCATGAAGAATTCTTTCCCTCCTGGCTGACCCTTCTCCTCTTTGTGTACTGGACATTGACTGGAATTCACCGAATGGGGTCTCCATTGGCCTTGCTGAAGAAGAGAACAAGTGACTTCTCGCAGATACAGAGCATTTCAAGGGAGTGCCCACAATACCCTGAAATTCCATTGATTGTGAAGGGAAGGGGAAAAATGTTTTCCCTTTCAGTCTCTCTAAGTCACATTAGAATAGCCTCCAAATATAGTTATCAGATACCCAGAAAATCAGTTATGCTACTCTAATACTGTTAGAACTATTAAAATAAGTAGCTATTTCTAAATAAACTTTGATTAGACTCTTAGCAGATGATTCATTGCTGTGAAGAGACGAGAGCATCTCTAAGAGAAAAATTTTAACTGGGGCTTTCTTATCATTTCAGAGGATCTGTAGGCAATAGGAAGTAGAATGAGGAATCCTGGGCTTGGATTGAGATTTTGAGACCTCAAGTCAAAACCTCACTGATACACTTCTTACAACAAAGCCACATACCCTAATCCTTCCCAAGTAGTACCTGCCATTTCCCATGACTAACATTCAAAAATGTGAGTCTTTGGTAGGGGGGGTTATGGATTGTCTATATATACATCTAATTGTACATAGGATATATTTTAATAAACTAAGTTTTTGAATATATTTTAGAATATGCATTTTGTAATTCTCATTGTAAAAGTGAAGTTTAACAAAGTTTTGGAAGCATATTATTTGATCAGGCAAATACCAAAGCAGAAATGTATGAAACAAAGTAGTTTTAAGGGGAGAAATAACGTTTTATTTTAATTAGAGGAAAATGTTGGGGTCCTTAGGTTGGAGTTTTCCCTCTAATACTCTCTGTAGTGCTGGATTGGTAGATAGATATTGTTTCAGTCTGACTTTGTCCTGAAATACCTTGTTTACTCCATCTATGGTAATTGATAATTTTGTAGGATATAGTATTCTAGTTTGGCAGCCATGCTGTTTTAGCGTCTGTATAACTTCTGAACAAGCCCTTCTAGCTTTCATCGTTTCCATTGAATAGTCAGACGTTATTCTGATGAGTCTGCCTTTCTATGTGAGTTGGCCCTTTTCTTTTGCAGCTCTTAAAATTTTTTCTTTGTTCTGTATGATTTGTGGCTTGATTATAATGTGGCGTGCTGACTTTTTTTTGGGGATCATACCTATTTGGTGTTTTCTAAGCTTCTTGTATCTTTATAGGCATTTCCTTCTTCAGGTTAGGAAAGTTTTCTTCTATGATTTTATTGAAAACATTATCTGTGCCTTTGAGCTGGTATTCTTCTCCTTCTTCTATTCCTATTATTCTCAAATTAGGTCTTTTCATGGTGTCCCAGATTTCCTGAACATTTTGAGTTATAGCTTTTTTAGTTTTACTATTTACTTTGACTGATATATCTATTTGAGCTACTGAGTCTTCCACTTCCAAGATTCTATCTTCCATCTCTTGAACTGTTTGTTATGCTTGTATCTGTGGTTCCAGCTTTTTTCTTCAGGTTTTCTATTTCCATCTTTGCCTCATTTTGTGCCTTTTTTATTGCTTCTATTTCGGCTTTTATTTCAGCTTTTATTTCCTGGCATGTTTCTTTTATAGATTTGCTCATCTCTTCCAATTTTTTGTTTGTATTTTCTTCTATTTCTTTAAGGCTTCTTTTCATATCTTCTTTCAGAGCTTCGATGATCATCAAAAAGGAATTTTTGGTGTTGCTTCCTTCTGTTTCCTCTTCATTGTTCAGTTCAGGTCTTGTATTTGTAAGATCGCCACTCTCTTCTGGAGTTACCATGTTGTTCTTTGTATTATTATGTAATTTTTTGCACTGACGTTTGCCCATGGCTTCAGTGGTTCACGATTACATGGCTCCTGGTCAGTTGTGGCACTCGGGCTTGTGTGCCTCCTGTCACCTCTCTGGGCAGGGTCTGAGTCTGTCCTTCTGGGACCCCTGTAGTTGCCTGTTCACTCAGTTTGATGTGGCAGTGGGTAGCCGTGCAAATTCCCTCAGCAGGTGCTGTGGGTATGGTGACAGGCAGAGTTTATCTGCCCCTGCTCCAGAGTGTGCTGGGACTCTGCAACCAGCACTTGGTCCTGGAAGCGGAACCGAAGGCACTTTCTTTTTTATTTTTATTTTTATTTTTATTTTTTGAATAAAGTCTCATATTTATCCATGTATCCCCTTGTTCATACTCCCTTCCTCCTCCTGCCCCTCCTAGTCACTCTTTCTTCTTTCTTTTCTATCAAGTTCAGCATAGATGGTTTGATGTTGAGGTCTTTGATTCACTTGGATTTGAGTTTTGTGCATGGTGACACAGGCCTGGATCTATTTGCATTTTTCTATATATTGCCATCCAATTATGCCAACAAGTTATTGAAGATACCATGTTTTTCTTAATGAACACTTTTGGTCCATTTGTCAAAAATCAGGTGTTCATAGGTGTGTGGTTTAATGTCAGAGTCTTTGATTCAATTCCATTGATCTACAAGTCTGATTTTTATGCCAGTACCAGGCTGTTTTTACCACGGTCGCTTTATACTATAGCTTGAAGTCAGGGATGGTGATGTCTCCTGAGATTCATTTTTTTAAGTTATTGTTTTGTTTTTATTATTTTTAGATGTATATCTTCAGTTTTTTAAATTTTATTATTTTTAGATGTATATCTTCGGTTTTTAAATTTATTTTTATTTTATTATTATGAACAAAGAAGTCACACTTTCTATCCTTGTATATCCTTATTCAAGGTCCCTTCCCCCTTCCACCACATTATTTTGTTGAGCAAAATTGTTTTGGCAATCCAGGCTTTCCTGTTATTCCAAGTGAAATTGAGTATTATTCTCTCAAGGTCTGTAAACAATTGTGTTTAGATTTTGAAGGGAATTGCATTGAATCTGTAGATTGCTTTTGGTAAGATTGTCATTTTCACTATGTTGATCCTGCTTATTAGGGAGCATGGGAGATCTTTCCAGTTTCTGATAACTTCTTCAATTTCTTTCTTCAGTGATTTAAAGTTTTTGTCAAACAGATCTGTTTGGTTTGGTTTGTTTCTTTGGTTATAGTTACATTTAGGTATTTAATGTTATTTGCTGCTATTATAAAGGGTGATATTTCCCTTATTTCTTTTTCAGCCCTTTTATCTTTAGTGTATAGAAGGCCTACTGATTTCTTTGAATTAATCTTGTATCCTACAACATTGCTGCTGGTGTTTATCAGCTGTAGAAGTTCTCTGGTAGAATTTTGTGGGTTACTTACATATATAATCGTATCATCAGCAAATAGAGATAGTTTCACCTCTTCTTTTATAATATGTATTCTTTTAATCTCCTTTTGTTCTCTTATTGTTTTGGCTTAAACTTTGAGAAATATATTGAATAGATAAGGGGAGAGGGGACCGGCTTGTCTAGTACCTAATTTTAGTAGGATTGCTTTGAGTCTCTCTCCATTTAGTTTGATATTGGCCACTGGCTTCTTGTAAATCGTCTTTATTTTATTTAGATATTTTTCCTGTATTCCTGAGCTATCCAGGACTTTTATCATAAAGTAGTGTTGAATTTTTTCAAAGGCTTTTTTTTAGCATCTAAGGAGATGATAATGTGATTTTTTCCTTCAATTTGTTTATATGATGAATGACATTTACAGTTTTCTGTATGTTGAACCATCCTTGCATATCTGGGCTGAAGCCTACTTGATTATGGTAGATGACTTTTTTATATGTTGGAGCAATCAGTTTGCCAGAATTTTTTAATATTAATTTTTTTATTTGAATTTGTGTTTTGCCTGCATTTATAACTGTGTAAGGGTGTCAGATCTTGGAATTACAGATAATTGTTAGCTGCCATCCAGATGCAGGGAATCAAACTCAGGTCCTCCAGGAGAATAGCCAGAGCTCTTAACCACTGAGCCATCTCTCTGGCCACTGATTGTTATTTCCTGTTATTTTTGGTGGTAGCTTTTATGTATTTCCTTTCTTTAGGTTTTTGTTTTTTTTTTGTTCTGTGGGATTATCAATTGTTTATGGTTTCATGGGTATATCTAGGTTCTTTAGATTGGAGTTTCCCTCTACTTCTTTCTGTAGTATCAGATTTTTGGATAGGTATTGTTTCAATCTGGTTTTGTCATGAAATAGCTTGCTTACTCCATCTATGGCGATTGATAGTTTTGCTGGGTATAGTAGCCTGGGTTGGCAGCCATGCTCTTTAAATGTCTTTATAGCTTCTTACCAGGACTTTCTTGCTTTCATTGTTTCCATTGAATAGTCTGGTGTTATTCTGATGGGTCTGCCTTTATAGGTAAGGTGGCCCTTTTCCTTTGCAGCTCTTAATGTTTTCTCTTTGATTGGTATGATTTGTGGTTTGATTATTATGTTGCAAGCAGACTTTTTTGGGGTGTCTAATCTATTTGGTGTTCTGTAAGCTTCTTGTAGCTATAGGCATTTCCTTCCCTAGGTTGGGTCAAGTTTTCTTCTATGATTTTATTGAATACATTATCTGTGCCTTTGAGCTGGTATTCTTCTCCTTCTTCTATTCCTATTACTCTCAGGTTTGGTCTTTTCATGGTGTCCCAAATTTCCTTAATATTTTGTGTTATGGCTTTTTTAATTTTAGTTTTTTCTTTGAGTTATTTATCTATTTCAACTATTGAGTCTTCCATTCCAGAGATTCTCTCTTTCATCTCTTAGATTCTGTTGGTTATGCTTGTATCTGTAGTTCCATTTCATTTCTTCAGATTTTCTATTTCTTCCTTTGCCTTGTTTTGTGCCTTTTCTTATTATTTTTATTTCAATTTTTAATTTCTAGAATGTTTCTTTTATTTGTTGTTTTTCTCTCTCTTGGTTTTCTTTCAATGATTTGTTATTCTCTTCCATTTTTTTATTTGTATTTTTTTTATTTCTTTAAGGGAATTTTTTATATCCTCTTTTAAGGCTTCTATAATCTTCATAAAACTGTTTTTAATGTTGTTTCCTTCTGCTTCCTCTTCATTGCTCTGTTCAGGGCTTGGTGTTGTGGAGCCACCAGCTTCTTCTGGTGGTACCTTGTTCTTTATATTGTTATGTTTTCTTGCATTGGAGTCTTCCCATTGTTTCCTTGGTTCATTCTTAGTTAGTTCTTAGTTGTATCTTAGTTCTTTTTAGCTACAGCAGTTGTAGGTCTCCTGTCTTCTCTGGATACAAAGTCTGCATGCTCTCTTACTCTGATCAGGCCACGGGATCCTTGCTCTTACTCTGCTCTACACAGAGGGTTGTGTGGTCTGGAGAGACATCCATCTGTGATGGCACAACTTACATTGAAATTCAGGCCCTGGCCATCCACTATGTGTCTCCTGAGATTGCTGGGGAAGGATTCTCCCAGTCTCTCACTATATCCTGGACATGGGGTCATGTGGTTCTGAGAGACATATCCGTTGTTCATTCTGCTCTGGAGAAGAGGTTGTGGGGTTCAGCCCGCGTCCTTTCTATAGGGTGCCAAAAGATGGCAGATTGAAGGGGTTCTTCTGACCTTAAATAACCCAATTGACTGAAAGTTCCTTTCAAGTATCCTCAGCTGCTTGGGTTTTTAGTTAATTCCAGGTACAGTGGAGTTGACAATAAAGGACTGTTTTCACAGTGGGAAACCCCAGATTTGTCATTCCCTCTAAGAAAGTTGCCTGAGTCAGTGAGATTTTAAAATTAGTACTGTCCAATTTGTATTGGGCCTGGGCTTTAGTCAACAGACATACTACTTTAGTAGGGTTTTTATTGCCATGTAGAGAGATACCATGACCATGGCAACTCTTATCAGCAAAGTATTTAATTGGGGTGAATCCCTTACAATTTCAGAGGTTCAGTCCATTATTAACATGATGCAGGGAATTCAGAAAGTAGACTGTGTCACAGTGAGTAAGGCTGGAGCAAAACAGACCTCAAGCCCACCCCCACAGTGACATACTTTCTCCATCAAGACCACAACTTCTAATAGTGCCATTCCCTTTTAGGGCCATTTTATTTGCTTTAATGCAAGTTCAAAGTATGTAGGAATAGGACATATTGAACCCTATTTGTAACAAGGTAAGGGTGATAGTTCTTCTTTCCAAATGATTTTATCTTATATCTACTTAACACAAAACTATGGTGTAAACTGAGGATTAATCAATGAATTTACATGTCATGGTTCATTTTGTTCAATATTATATAATAGATGATTTACTACTATAATGGGAAGTTACTAAAAATTTAATTTAATTTAGAGCTGGAAAGAATAAAAAACTAAATATGCTCTTTCAACAAAACAAACATTATATTTATTACATTATAAAAAAATCTTTTTATAACTCTAAGAGCACCTCTGTCTTTGAAAACACTTTATAAATGTAAAATTTCTTCTATGCCATGACTAATGTTAGTTATTTGGAAGAATGCCCTTGTTCGTAGGAGAACTAGCTCTGAATCAGGAAGAAAGGAGAAGAAAAAGTGAATCTATTAAGAGAAAATTCTATAAAACAGAGGTGGAAGTACATTGTCTTGTTCTTACAAATTTCATATAAATTGGAAGAACTAGAAGTTAAAACCCGGGGAAATAACTAAAAATTGTGAGGATTAATTTTTATTCATTTTTAATAAAAATTTTTGTGTATAATCAAAACAAGATTATGTCAGATTTATTCAACAAGTTTATTGTATATTCCCAGAAAGATCATTATTAATTTATTCATTAATGTAACAAGACATTGTTCAGCTCTATGACATTTTAAATATTCTCTATAATTATTTCACTATTACAATAACATTTTTGATAGGTAAAAATTTCAATCATGACTTGCATAGCAGAATGATGCATTTCCTTAATCAAAACCTTTTAAAGCAGTGCTTATGTAAAATTACAAGTCTGTATTGAACTATCCTGTAAATCTGTTAGTTATACATCATATAGACCCGTTTCTAGATATATATTTTGTATTGAAAATTCTTATTATTTTTGAAATCATTTGAAATATACAATAGATCTTGAGAAAAAATTGTGTTGTTGGTAAAAAGCATAAATTAACTGGAAAAACAATTCTTTAATATCACTGTACATTTTAAATATTAATTATATTTTATAAAGTTATTATCAGTTTGCATATCTTGCTGGATTCCTGAAAGCTTCTAGGTCAGATAGCCTTGTATAGATAATAAAAAGATATAACAATAAAAATGTTTTGCTTTACAAAGAAAGAAGAGACCAAACATTAAGGGTTTCCTCTGACCTCTGCACACACTCTACATGTACCTTCATTCACACAGAGATATTCACACAGGGAAATGTGTGTGTTGCGGGGTGTGTGTCAAAAAAAAATTGAGCTGCTGACTCCTTGGAGCCCACTCCCCCTAGAGGAACACCTGACTCAGTCTTGATGTTGGGAGGAGAAAACTGGATTTACCAGGAGTGGAGGCTGAACTAAGCAATATTGGGACCATGGGACATTGGGACTGCCTGCTGCTTGCCCATGGAAGGGATGGGGAGATGTGGAGAAGAGAGAATGACCTGATGTGATGGGAGAGGGAAGGGGCCTTGAATAAGGATATACAAGGACAGACAATGTGACTTCTTTATTCATAATAATTAAAAAAAATAAAAAATAAAAATAATCTGGGGACAGTTAGATCCTAGGCCTTGAGGAACTGCCATCTGTGTGTTCAAGTCTGTCATCTCTGGGGAGGAGTTTCAGACAAACTCCTTTTTTGTTGCTCTAAAATTTGTTATCCCTTTTGTGCCCTTGATTTTGTTTACAATGAGCTGGTTGAAAATGATTTCTGGAAATATATGCTGTTCCTCCTCTGGGGAAAAAAAATTGAACTGCTATATCTAAATTTGTTAACTTAAAAAGCAAAACTATATTATAATCCTGAATGCTAGGAAGTCCATAATGAATCTGCAAGCAGATCTATTAATTATATGGTCAATTGTTCCTAAATTGCAGTTTGCATGGTAATCTTTCCCTTTTTGAAAAGTAAAATGAGAGTTATGGGGGTAAGAAAGAAAAGGTTATCTTTGTTTCTTTCTTATAAGTCATTAATCACAACATAATGCTCCACTCTTATGGCCTAATAACTTCTCCAAAGTCTCACCTCTGAAAATTGTCAGATTTTATTGAGATTTTCATTTATTAACCAGGGAGGTTCCAAATATTCAACCACAACACCATGTAAATGTTGTATATTTATGTAAATGCCAGCTTTGTGAAAGTAGAATTATTCAGCTTTTCTCAATACCCATTTTTAGCAATCTTTTATCCAAAACCAGAATATAACAGTTTTAGAAAATATTTAAATTAAGACTTTAAAATTATATCAATCAGTCAATATGTTGTTATGAATGTGTTAGTTGACTTTTCACCTCATTATGCGCAAAAAATAAATTGTAGAAGTTTATATTGCTAAAGACATTAAAAATAACTTTGCTCTTAACCTAAGCATTTTATAGTAGAATGTCCTCATAATATGCTAATGAGTTTGAGAGTTAAGTATATATCCTAACAATCATAAGGGATTAATTTCCTGTATTAAACTCTTAAACATTATCATTCAAATTTTACTTTATGTGATATATTCAAATGAAATGTGATCAAATGGAACTCTTGAAATTAAGAATTTTAAGCACCCAAGTCTCCTTCTTAAATAATCATTTGGTTCTAAAAGTGAGTCTCTGTGTTAATCTGCAAATGAACAAGGATTTCAGAGTTATGCCACATTGGTCCCAGGCTGTGGTTCTATTAATTACTATATAGATTAACTACACACTGAGTTGACAGTTTTCATTAAGACAGCTGCTAAAACATCAGGAATGAACAATGCGTTGTGTTTTAGGTTCAGAAGAATGCACCCAGAGGCTGTTTAAAATGCTCTAATAGCTACTGTGCTCTACATGGACAAATTTCACTTAGCTGGATGTGTTCAGAAGCACCACAGATTAGAATTTGTCATTTTCCTCAACTTTCAAATAATAAAATTTCAGATATAAATACTTAAATTTGAAAGTTCACATTAAAAATATTTTATCTAAATTCAAGCTGTGCAAATGCAAAAATAAAATTATATTCTTCATAATGTCAAAAACCAGGAAAGCAAATCAATAATTGTTTATATTGTAGAAACAGCAAAATATGTTTATATCATAGCTAACTCTAAGTTGCATTGATAATTTTAGCTTTTTAAATTTTCTCACAAATTATTTATGGTTATAGTATTCATTCATCTCATGAATATATATGCTACCACGTATTAAGTAAAAAAATTGTAAAACTTATAATAATATCTATGTTACATTTCCAGAATCTAGAATATTTGTAACAATTAGGTTAAAATACTTTAGATAATTTTAAGACTCCTCAACATTTTGACCATGAATTTGTTTTGACAGTGATTATTAACATGTGAATGAAAAGTTCTTTCTTTTAAGTACATCAATTATAGTTATCAATTTTAAATTTGTTTCTTTGGTTTTAAGAAATGGTTTTCTAGAAGTTAAAACCTTGATAAAGACATAAGTAAAAATATCACAAATTTTGTTTGGCTGATTAGCAATGGCAGGGCCTTTGACTTGCTAAAACATACACAGGAACAACTAAATAATATATTTATCAACCAGAAGTGTTACAGTATAGAAAGGTAGACAAATCTCTTTTCTTCCACAAGAAAGAAATATTAGTAAAATTTCTATTGTGTTGGACAGAAACCATAGTTGGTGCTTAGGGGGTAAACACTTGACTTCAACCTTTTTCAACGTTGCTATAGTAAGAAAATAATAGGAACACAGTACAAGTTATCATTCATGTTTTTAATTTGGACTTTTTTCCAATTGCTGATATGCAGTAATTATTTTCTTTGACAATAGTAGTGAGACAATGATCCAGTGAGTCACTTTTCTGACCACAAAAAGAAATGTATGATATAGTGTATAGTCACTGTTACTTGCATATTTTACTCTGTGTTTTAAGATCCCCTTATGTTTACAAAATGCCTATCTGCATGTTTGTGGAATATTTAGCTCTTCATGATACAATCAGCTTTGTGTCAGACAGTTTTTGTCACCTGTAGGGGGACATAAAATTGAATATGTTTTATGCTGATCAGGCTGAGATGTTATTTATAGGTTACATGGATTAAATCCATTTTAAACTTATAATACTGTCACCTAATAATGGGCTTGTTCAGACATATTCCTATCGTATTGCAAATTAATAATAAAAATATCATATGCATGGTACATAGAATTATAACACATTTAAAATGCCACATCCCAAACTCTATAACAGGTGAATCTCTCAGCTTACATGACATAAGTTGTATTATCAATAGTGCTGCTTGTTTACTCCCATTGTTGGAGTCACCATGCTAACAAGAGTTTTAATGAAAATAAGATAAGTAGTACAGATGAGGAGAGCAGAGTTGATGATAGAGTCAAATGGTGGGGTGACTTATTTTAGAGTTATAGGACATGAAATGACTTAAACACTACAGAGAAATGATGTAGAGTCTATAAATAGACTGCCAGCATAAAGTGCTGCAGTCCATACAGAATCATGTCAAACAAGAATAGGAGCTTCCACATAACCATACTTAGATAACCTGTACTACCTATACATGATGTAGCAAGTGTTGAGATCTTTTGTTTTTACATGCAGAACTCAATTTCTTTGACATTAACAGCATACTTTAAATACTAATGAATAGGACCAGGTAGAAGTTCTCAGCAAACCTTCTCAGCCTTGCCATTTCTGATACTCAACACTCTTGTTTTTAAGTTTTAGCCTTTTTCTCACAATTTCCAATCCATAGTTATCATCGCACCACCTTGTTTATCATTTTTTCTCCTTTATCACTTGCTTATTTAATTAATACATTTGACCAGATTTATACATTACCATTGCAGCAACAACCATAAAAGTCACTTTAAATCATTAAGATTGTGAATACTGGGGCTGGAGCCGTGGCTCAGTGGTTAAGAGCACTGACTGCTCTTCCAAGAGTACCGGAATTCAATTCCCAGCATCCACATGGCAGCTCACAACTGTCTATAGTTCCAGTTCCAGGCAAACATCAAGGTAAGTAAATGAATAATAAAAAAAGTTAAAAATATATATATTAAAAAAATTGTGGATACTTAAAAAATGGCATTACAACAGAAAATGTGAACTTTATCAGTGGAGCTTATATCTTTAGACTTTCAAATTAATTGTTGAATTACAATTTTTATATATATTTACTTTATTATATGTATACGAATATTTTATCTGATGTATGCTTTGTGCTTGTAGATCACATGTATACCTAGTTAATGCAGTGTTCAGAAGAGGCTATTGAATTATCTGGAAATGGAACTACTTTATGTTGAGAGTTACCATGTAGGTGCTGGCAACTGAATCCAGGTCCACTACAAGAGCAAAAATTTTCTTAACTTCTGAGTCATCTCTCCAGCCCACACTTTTAAATTATTTTAGAAGACTGTATCATATATTTATGCTTCTCCCAATGGGTATATTTTAAATAATTTATTTATAAGTAAGTATCTGAATTAATTCATATGCTAACTACTATTTTTTGCCAAACACATACACACACGTAACACACATGCCATAAACGCAGTTAAATCTTATTTAAAAATTAAAAATTGATTTAAAAAGAAATAAGAAAAATATTTGGATATTACATACAAATAATGTCAGTTAAAGGTCAGTTTCCTTACAGAGAGCTAACTGCTAAACACACTCTACTTCAAGTCATTCTTCTACAACAGATAACCTGCAGATCTGTACTTCTGTGATCAATTTCATAATGTAAATATACTACATGGAATTGGCTTGTTTCTTGGACAGATGTTCCAAAAACCTGAGAATCTATTTTATGTTTAAGGTTCTCTCTCTCTCTCTCTCTCTCTCTCTCTCTCTCTCTCTCTCTCTCTCTCTCTCTCTCTCTCTCTCTCTCTCTCCCTGCCTCCCTTCCTCCCTCCCTCTCCCCCTCTCTCTCTCTCCCTCTCTCTCTCTCTGACTTCTCTCTTTTCTCTCTCTCATCAATGCTTATTGGTAACTATGAATCCCAACAAAGGACTAGTTATTTCTCATTGCTAACAAATATCCAAGTAATCAAATAAACAGGTATGAAATTCATGAGAGGTTACAAACTCCATTTACAGTCCAAATACTATGACATTCATAGACCATAGTTGTTACTTCTAATGTGATATATCTCACAAACAAAATGAAAAAAAACTCCAATGTTTATATTATATGTGTTTGATTCGTTATTTTGAGAAAAATTATAGTTTTATGAGATATAGCAGCCTAGAGAAATAACATACAGCATGAGTTCTGTATGTTATTACTTTTCATAGCATGATGGGAATTGGCAAACTCTAAAAGACTAATAATATATTAATAGAAAATATGAATAAAAGAAGAGCAATTTGGGTGAAGTAGCACAAAAAGAAAAGAACAAACTTTGGACAGAAGTCAATGAAATTAAAATCAGGAAAATAGAGTCTATTATTTAAAACCTGGCACTCTGGAAAAAGTTCATGAAACTACATGGGAGAGAGGCAAGGAGGGAGAGATTGAAATCACACAGTGAGGTTAATACGTGGAAGGTGCTGGGTACTGGTTCTCTAACTGTTGAAGTGAAACTTTTCATTTAATAATGGAAGAAAATTTAGAGCAGTCCATGGGTAATAGACAACAGTATGAACTCACCTTTTGCAAATATATAGATACATAAGTATAATTATAAATACACACATAAATGTTATATTTATATGTACATATATATGCATATATACATATATATATAATTTTCTTTTGGTACCTGAGTTATTATCAGGTGGAGTTCAGTTAGAGCAAAGAATCATCTAGAAGCATGTTTGGGAATGGGACATCTGGTCCCTCACCCATTTATACATTTTCTGGTTTTTCTGAGTCGAACAGCTGTCCCCAATGGTGAGGTTTTGTGATAAAGTTCTCTTTCCACAGTTTTCCTAAGTACAGTTAGTATCTATACACTGTTACAAAATTTTATAATGATAAGAAAAAGTGGTTTTCTTTCCAATTAAATATCCATTTTGTTATCATTAAAATATTAATTTGAATGTCATCACCACAAAATGAATATTTATGACTAAGCTCATTATTCTATTACTAATGCTCATTCATTAAAGATTTATTTGTACATACACTATATATATGAACAATTACAATTATGTATGTTAAGCATACTTACATGACTTGATGTATTTAATATGTCTAACCTCACATGCATATGTAATGTAATGTAAAATCACACTTACATTAGAATTACTAAAGTATGTCCAAGTCTGAGCAGAATATGGGGTTTTTCCACTTTTACAAAACTGTACTGAGACCAAAGGATATATAAAGATATGGTCAGGTTCAAAATATGAAGCATAATCCTAGGTCTAAATTTCACAAATAAAACTTTGACAGATTTTTCAACTTCTGACAGCTCCTAAAAATGTCATAGTTTTGGAAGTTCTGCTGACAGTTAACATAGGAAAAAATTAATAGTAGACCCCTGAATAAATTATTCGTGGCTCTGTATTCTATTTTTAAAAAGCCAGAAAAAGAACTATTAATCCTGCCAATCTTAGGTCATTGGATTTGGTAGAGGAGAGAAAACACCACCTTGGTAGAATTGCAGAAGTCTCTCAACAGAGGAAGAAATTGAAGGATATCTACAATTCAATGGTGAAAGTGAGATTGAGGACAGGTTTCTGAGTAGTGAACTGATGGAAAGTAAACATAATTTGGAACTCATTTTTGAATTTGGAGGCAGAAAGAATAAAATACTTTTAAGACCCTCTTCTAGCAGGCTCCAAGCTGTTATTTACAGTGTTTGTGCTCTTACCTGCCAAGGTTAGGTGTTTTAAAAAAACACATGGTATGTTGTGGCTCAAATTATTGAATCCAGTGAGTATGAAAGTCAGTGTAATGAATCTGATGGTTTCCTTTCACATCTTGTTTATTACTATGTATCTATCATTTTCAACTTCTAGGAAGTCAAAAAGAAACTGTGGTCACTAGTTGAACAAGTACATGGGGTAAAGCCATACATTATATGGATGAGAAAGTGATATTTTTTCCTCATTAGATAGTATAAATGATCAAAGATCGAAAAATTTGAAAGAATGTTTTTATAAGATTTTTAAAAAAATTTTATTGTGAATAAAATTTCATTTTTTATCCATGTATTACCTTATTCAAACTCCATTCCCTCTCTAGCCTCTCCCAGTCACTTTCTTAGTGGATACTGATAGCTCTCATATCTATTTTCTAATATTTTTCCAGATACTATAACTCAACTTTATAGTTTTATAATTTTTATAAATTATAAAAGAATTGAATACAAAAATAAATTATCTGGTTCTTAAGTTTGGCTTTATAACATCATGGTAGAAAGCTTAACTGAAACATAAAATATGTTTATCATTTGAGAGGTAAGGGTTTGTGACAAGAAATGTCACAAGTTAATGTAAAAACAAATCCTTTGGACTGAGATGAGAAATAGCTAAAAATCTGATACCTTTAGGTCTGTGGCTATAGCTTGGTTATTGTTAGAGTTCTTGCCCTACATGCTTCATGTACTTGGTTCAATTGCCTATACACTGAAACTATATACTTATATATTGGCATATCTGTAAATATTTGTATTTTGTGTTTGTACTAATAATGTTACATAAACAAAGTGGATTACTTTGATAAGCAATTTTTATTTTAACTGGATTAACAAGTTTTAATAGCTACCAATATTTGTAAAAGAAATTTGTATGCAAGAGATATCAACATTGCCCCACATATATCCCATATAACCTGATATGGAATCCTTGCCAATCAAAAACAATGACTGATATTTAGATAGAACAGGCAAATGTTTAATGTATTTAGATACATCTTTAAAATAGCTGAAATAGTATACTTGAGTTGAGATCCCAATCTAAATTGATTGTTTCTTTTAGGTAAATATCAGACTTTATTTTATCCTACAATTATGAAGATAGAATAAGAGCAGATTCAAATCCACAATTTCAAAATATTTGAGCAAATACAAATTTCTATTGAAATTTAATTTTTAAACATCAGCCTCTCAGCTAAATCATTAATTGCTAAAGTTTTCACTCAATTTTGTATTTGCTGCTTTACCACTTAAAATTAATTTTACTCATTACCTCTTACAATGTAGAATTTATTATTTCCCTTTTGTAAATGTCAGTGGTTTCCTCCATGACAGCTAAATTCTGTTTAAGCACCAAAACAGTATAATTAACACTTCAATTATCTATGTTTGAAGTCTTGGTTATGCAGTTTAATAGTGATATCCCAATGAAGTCTATATTCATATGACCTATAGGATCAGAATTAGCAATAAAATATTACTGATAAGAAAAATGTCTAGATCAAAAGTTTGTACTATGAAATTCTGTAACTACTGGGATAATTAATAATACTCACACTACAATAGCATGGGGAGACTATTTCTTCATGCTGCAAATAAGAAAAAAAAAAATTTATCTTAAAGGCCAATGGCTAATGTAAATGTTAATATTCTCATAACAGCCTGATTACTGCTCTAATTTTAATGAGATACACTTCCTTGGCAAAGTCTCCTGAGTCCAGGTCTGGGAAAGGTGTGAACAGGGATCAACTACTCTGTTTTCTTTCTCCAAGTGGATAGAAGAGATGTTAGAAAATTGGTCATTGAGAAAAATCCTGTTTCCCTGCTTTCATAGTCACTTCTGTTTGGTTTGGTTTGTTTTTCATCTAATTTTGTAACATTATGAAGATGTAAAACATTTATAGATTTTATGAGGTTTTGAGATTATTACTGTATAACTTTATTTATTATATTTATTTTTCTTTCATTTTTATAAGTGTCCTCATCTTAGTTGGCATGTATTTAAATTATATATGCATATACTTATATATAATATTATATATGCACTTGCACATAAATATATAGCTTAGCTCAACTGTGGAGTAGCATGTCTGATGCTGAGAGACTGTTGCAAATACATACATCAGATATTATAAATAAGCACATAGAATGTGGCATAAATGAAGCTTTTTTTTCTCTCCCTACAATGCATCTTTATTTTACCTAGGTAAAAATGCAAAAATCACCTAGAATGTCTGTTATACCACACTGTTTTATTTAATATATAGTCTATTTACTAATTATCAAATAAGTATTCCATAATTTTTGAAATTAATCTATTAATTTAAAAGAAAGTGTGTATTAAGGACATAGTTCCTCTAATTCTTTAAACAGAATAGTTCAAATGCAATACAATATCAAGGAAAGGCCTAAGTAGACATTTGTTCAAATTTTGACATTCATTGTTAAGATCAAAACCTAACATGTAAATCACAGGACATATAAAAACATAAATGGTATAAGACCTAGGCTGTCACTTGGGTTTTACACAGACTTAACCATGCTGAAGACAACATTTAGCTTTCCACACCCCATAAAAGAAAATTTAAAGCCCTATTTTAGAATATAAGCCTTCATATATTTTATTGCTTAAGAATTATGGCAAAATCATGCGTAAGTATATTTTATGGCATTTATGAGCTGCAAACTTTGCATAAATGTTGTAAGTTAGAATTTCTATGCTATCGCATCCTAAATATGGCTTTGGAGAATTTATAGATCTCTGGCTGTTCTTATTAACTACATAATTGAATTGTTTGGGAAAATAGACTAGAATGAAGCACCATGTATTGCATTATAAATAATAAGTAAAGTTTTGCAACAACAGCTAAATATTACAACAATGGAAGTATTTGGAACACATGCACATAATGGCCAAAATATATTGAGATCCCAAAATGTTAAATGTAACCATCATTATTTTCTCCTTTGAATAAAATTTCCAAATATAGTATTTTTGAAACATATCAAAAATGAATCTTATATTGCTTGCTACAAGTAAGGGAAAATAAATTCTGCCTTTTGAAATAAGTCAAAGGTCCATATAGGATCAATCTATCAATCATCTACAAATAATTCTACTGTTTTGCAATATGTCATCATTTACCTCTCATCTATCTACCATTTATCAACTGAAAATTTATTATCATGCTTGGAAATGGTGGTGCAAACATTTAATCCCAGAACTTGGGAGGCAGAGGAAGACAGATCTAGTCTGAAGTCAGCCAGATCTACAGACCCAGTTTCAGGACAGTCAGAGATACACAAAGAAATTTTGCCTCAGAAAACTAAAAATGAAAAATAATCTATTACCTATTTTTTACTTATTCATCTATTTTATATAAATATATGTATGTGTGTATATTTATACATATATATCCATTCATTTATATCTTATTTTCCACAAATAGGTACTTTGGAATTTAATTTTTTACAACAGATTGGCTAAGATAAAAGACACAGATGACAATCTATGCTGGAGAGGGTGCGGAGCAAGGAGAACACTCCTCTATTGTTGGTGGGAGTGTAAGCTTGTTCAGCCACTCTGGAATGCAGCATGGCGGTTTCTCAGAAAACTGAGACTCAATCTCCCCAAGGACCCAGCAGTACCATTTCTGGATGTATACCCTACAGACACACAGTCGCACTCCAATGGCATTAGCTTAACTATGTTCATAGCAGCATTATTTGAAATAGCAAGAACCTAGAAACAACCTGGATACCCCTAACTGAAGACTAGAATAACAAACTGTGGTACATCTACACAATGGAGTACTACTCAGCAGTAAGAAAAAATGATATCCTAAAATTTGCAGGCAAATGGATGGATTTGGAGAATATCCTCCTGAGCGAGATATCACAAACCCAGAAAGATAAAAAAAAAAAAAAAAAGAACAAAGCAAAGCATGCCCAAGCTGCAAATCACAACCACTGAACTGCTTGAGATCTGAAACCTTGGATGCTCTCCCCCTAGAGGAACACCTGACTCAGTCTTGATGTTGGGGGGAGAAAACTGGATTTGCCAGGAGTGGAGGCTGAACTAAGGAATATGGAGACCTTGGGATGTGAGTACTGCCTGACCATGGGGAGTATGGGGAGATGTAGAGAAGAAAGAATGACCTGATGTGGTGGGAGGGGGAAGGGACCTTGAATAAGAATATACAACGATAGAAAATGTGACTTCTTTGTTCAGAATAATACAAAAAGAAAAAAAATCATCTTTCCCTGAAATAAAGTTTTGTAATATAAGTCTATGCTTTCACATACTATTAAAAAAAGAAAACAAAGTGACACCGTTTAAAACCACAAAAAAAGAACAGTACAAGTAACCATCCTAATATCTATGAGAAATAATGTCAAATTTTAGTAAAGGTCTAAATTTAGTAAAGGTTTAGTAAAGAGTTGCAAACATATTGAAATGTGTAACTGTTCCTTTACTATTGTGAAGCTACTATTTTTCTTGAAATTAGTTTTTAACAAACATAATTTCATTTATAATCATGATAGCATTTATGATCAAAACTTGTTTGAGTTGGAACATGAAAGAAACATAGATATTATCACTTTCTCTTAAAAGTCAAGATCTATTTTTAGCTCTATCAAAGAACTAGTCATCGAACTAGGTATGCCAACCAAATTAAAGAAATCTACAGGCGTATAGATTCATAAGCACAACCAGAAATCCTTGAATAGATGTCTCTATGGCAACCAGTGTGAAGATGTCTGTATACAACCAGTGTACAGGAGAATCTGATCTGTATTTCTAGAACCTCACATTGAACAACTTTGAGCATTAAAACTCCAGTAATCCCAACATACGGGATTTGAACTGAACTATTTCAACTCCCAGAGATCCCCAAATATTCAAACTAGCTACTAGAAGAAAATCCCTCTGAGTTTGGTAAATGAAAGGTAAATGAAGAAAACATTTATAAATATGGCATGGCATTGCTCTATGCTCTCAAATAAGTGTCTGCAGGGCAATTTATTTTACCCAGATACCTGATATGGTTTTATCATAGACTAAAAAAGTCGGTGGAGTGAAAAAATCACAAATTTTTCATAAGCCAAATAAAAGAATAAAAGTAAATAAAAATGCCAATCTTCTTTGTCAACTATGTTCCACCCAGTGAGACATGGACTGTGAGTTGTAATGATGAAGTTCATAGGATCACAGTCTTAATAAAAACAAACCTATTCCAAAACTGTCAAACATTTCCTTTCCCTAGCACCACAGTGCTTTGTAGAGGATCAATTTCCTTCTATTTATTGTTGTTATTGGTTTGTTTTTGCTTTTGTTTTATTTTGTATTGAATATAAAATGATAGCAAAGGCAAAATAATCACAAATACAGATGATATTACATCAACCTTATAAAAATATCAATTTTGTGAGTTAACCAACATTAAAAAGAGTGTTCATTAGATTTTTAAAAACATGAATACCATGTTGTTTCCCAAAACTCACTTTAACTATAAAGACACATATATTAATAAAGAATAGAATAATGTTTTCTACATGACACTAACCAAAAGTAGTAATAATAGGCTTAGGAATTTTAGAAAAAAAAAAAGGCTGTAGAGCAAAAATGGTTCATTTAATTCTATATCCTGATGATCATAAGTTAATGCTGCTCTCAATTTTGTCAAATAAGTAACCTAAACCTAATAATTCTGCAAAAATCTCAAATAAATGAGTTAACGATTATAAACAACCTGCACCTCACCCAAATGAGTAGATCCCAAAGGCACAGGATGAGTAATTCATTGACTTCAAGACACTTAACATTGATTAACAAATTATAATTGACACCTTGTTCACTAGCAGCAGCATATTGTCTGTTCCTCTCAGACTCACAAAGAATATTAGCTAATGTAAGCCACATACAGAGTATGATATATAACTTAAGAAAATTAAAAGGGACATTAATGATGAAATGTCTCTTCTCAGGCCACAAGGGAATAGAACCAGAAATTAATACTGGAAATAAAACTAAAAATTAAATATGATTTCTTATTTTACAGGGCTCAAAGAATAAATCCCAAGAGCAATTACAATTCTTTGTGATCATGAATTCATCCTTTGATATGATAAATCACCCATGTTGATGTCTCAATCTTGGATTTGTTCTGAGATTTATTTGCCAAACTTTTGTGTTGGATATTGAGCTAGGGCATTTTATTCAGTGAGATTATATGGTTTGAGTTAAATTATCTTTCATCTCAATATAAGAATTTACAATGTGATTTTAATGTGCTGTTTATGTAGATATTATTGAATGTTGATTTCTTGTTTTAATTTACAAGTCTTAAATTTAGCCTATACAAAGCATCAGATGAGCTACATCTTATAAATAATGCATATATTTTCAAACTCAATAATGCAAAATATATAGCTAAAAGGTCACCCTAAATAATCTTTAAAATAAAAGCCTCTGAAGTCAAGATCAGAACTATATTAGCAAAATTAAAAATAAGTTTAAACTATCACATTAAAACATTGCTTTTTATCTCAAATAAAACACAGTACAATTATCTGGTTATAGTGATATCCAGTATGAAAAATATTACTTAGTGTTTAAAGCATTTTATGTACATAAACTATATTTTTATTGTCTTAGCATTTAGCTTCATTTTAGCATAATCTTAGAATATTCAGATAATCTTGTAATTTATATTTCTGTGTGATGGCAAATAAAAATACAATTCAGGCATGATGATACATACCTTCAATCCAGCACTCTGGAGCCAAGGGTAAGTAGATTTCTGTAAGTTAGAGAATAGTTCATCAAAAAGAATTAAGGTCAGTCAGGACTGTATACTGAAACTTTGTCTTGAAAAAATAACTACAGCAATGTGAATATTTTGTATTTATTATATTTACTTTAAATTAAATTCATATGTCTTTCATATTAGCTGTTGACAGGCAAAATGTCTGTCTCTCCTATTTGAACCATTTACAGTTTGAAATTTACATTAAATTATGCAAATATATAATGAAATTACTCATCCATAATAGTAATAACTATGTCAGATAACACAATCAATAATAATTAATAATAATAAAAAGTTATCTATTTCCAACCTTGTGTTATCTTAAAATAGACTTCATAATTCTCTTACCCAAATATATCAGGTTCAAAGACCCAGATGGAAGGTTTTTGAAAATACTATTAGCCAATATTTGCTACTTTCTTAACCCTGGAAACTCTAAAAGAGCTGAGCTGCTAACAGGATTGTGTCTGCCTCCATGAAGGTCTGTGCTGAAAGCTGTCAGCCTGCCCTCGCATTGCAGTGTCTCAAGAGAGCTGTTAAAGCATTTGGGATAATTATAAACATTATTGACAGGCAATAACTGCTTTTCAAAATATCCATTTAAAATCATAATAATACTCATATTTGCATTACAATAGAGCTGCTTAAGCTCTCAGCCTATTTAGAGGAGAGGGAAAATGTGCTGTGTTTATTGTTGCTCCCTATATGATATTCAATTTGAAAATTTATTCTCACACCATAAGGAATATTGTAGGAGACTTGAACAGAAAATTCAATACAATGAAAATATTATTTTATGTGTAAAGCCCATAGTTTATGTATCATCAAGTCTTTGAGCACAAACATTAAGAACAGTTCATTTTTATCTACCTGAAAATCCACATTTCCTGCCTCCTCAGATGTTTCAATTTTTATCTCACTTTTACAAAGCCCCTCATATTTCTTTTCAGTTACTTTGTATGTGTTTTTGTAGCCTCAACAAAATATATATCTTCATTTACTATTAATATCCATATTTAATAAGTACTTTTATACTTCTCTTTCTTTAATAGTAATACATATTCTAAATTACATTCATAGCTGAACAAGTAACATAATATTGCCATTTAGGGTAAATTTTGCAATATGATGAAATAAAATATAAATAATTTAAATTTCTAGTCATAATATTTAAATTCTTGCACAAATTTTGAACTTCCAGATATAGAGAATAGATAAAAATGGCACAACTATGGCAATCAAGGTATATATATGTATATATATATATATACATATATATACATAGACTCTAATTATCATAGCAGAGAAATACAATCTACATGAAGTTAACTGGGATTCATGGTGACAGGTGAATTTTGCTTGACTTTATGGCTTCTCAGATAAGTTTATCTAGCAGTGCATGTATATCCCACAGGACAATCCTTGCTTGAGTACCTCAGTCGTTGTTACTTTGGGGGTATTAATTCAAAAGCTCTCAGAATGTCTTCATTGATTAGCACCTCATCTAAAAAAACAATGTTGTATTCTGCTTTTGTGTCATAATGTCCCTATGAGACCAGCTCAGCAATTGGTCTCAGGGTTCTTTTATGCCTTGCTGCCTGTCTATGATAAATTCAATTTACATAATTTGTGGCATGTAAAGATGTTATTATATCTTACCACATTCAGACAATTGAGTAAGTCTAGCCCAAGATACAGTGGGTAGGGCTGTTCTATTCCTGTTTGTCAACAAACCTCCAGATGACAAGAATGCTTTCTTGCAACAGCAAGTTTTTCTCAGCCCTTCAGTGAAGTCAAAGAACATCCTCCGCTCATGATGTCTCTCCCTTCGTGCAAAGTAAAACAGCATATAACACAGAAAGAGTGGAAATTTTTGTTTTCCATAGTTATTCTGAGATATTCATGGAGAGTTTACTGTTATCCCATTCTATTTTTGGTCAGCACTGACAAATTAATAATGGGTCATCAAAAGCTTATAACACCATTCGTGTCATTTAGTCTTTCTTGCAAAAGAAAATCATGACAATTTTTTATCTATATTATGGGCCTGATATGTAAAAGTTACAGAAGGTGCTGATTTGTTCATACAAAATTGTATGCCTATCTTGATGTCAGCACCTTTCCAATCACTTGATAAATGAGTGAGAATTGTATTCCCAACACATACAGGCCTCTATAACCCAAAAAGAACCAGCATATGCTTTGGTGCTTCTTAATGAGTGGGATGCAGCACAATTCTGTTCTTCCTTTTTCAGAAGGCAACAAATGCCTTGACCCATTGAAATAAAAACAGATTCTATGAGTTGGTACAAAGTTAATATATCAAATAGTTTTTCCCACAGTTCATATCTGTTATCTTATAATGAAATTTAGTTTCCTTGCAAGTGTGTTCCTAGCAAATTCAATTTGTATACTGTCATAATTATAGAGAACTATTTGTGATGATATCTCCCACTTGTTAACATCTTCCTCGACTGGTTTCACTATCATTAGCTAACCTGCTAGAAAAACTAAGTCCAGAATTGCTACGTCAAAATCCTCATTTTTAACAAGATCTCTGGAGTTTTAAATATATGCTTAACTATAGATACTTTGAACTTATCAAAAAAGGATAATTAAGATAACCTAGAGGCTAAATTGTAGGAATACACTACTACTTTTGCCCAGTACAATTGCCTTAAGACATACATCTGTGGTTCTGAAATGAGCTTTTTCCAATGAATACACACATACCAAGTGCCATCAACAACTATGTGACTCTGGCTTAAAATAAAATATTTCCTGATACATCATTCAAGATTCACAAACCTTTCACAAGTAACATTAGGGCTACTAAGGAAGCAACAACCTCCAGCTTTAGTGATTGGCATTACCCTTTTATTCCAAAAATTAATGTTCATCTTACCTTAGATGAAAATGATGCTCCCTGGATTCTTCTCAGTCGAGAATAGAATAACCATCACTAATGACCATTCACTTGGTCTGTATCACCTATTTATCATAGAGCTCCTTGAATTTGCCAGTGCCTTCTCATGTGAACTCCACTTTACCTTTGTTAAAATGGCAAATACATTCTAATATATAGAGTTTAGAATTGCATGATATAATGATTTGATGAGGTGCTAATATCTTATATATAATATGATATCTAACATCTCATATATTTAATTATATATCTAACATCTCATATAATTTTCGTAGGCCATTTTTGTATAAATCTCAAGAGGATATAACATCCAATAAATGAGACTGACTCTAAGATCTCTAATATAGAACTGAATATTTCATTATACATGAGAATTTCTCTATCAAATGGTTTTACTTTTAATGTATTTACAGCTACTGCTTCTGAGTTTCTACCTTGAAACTGAATTCCCACTCATAGTCTGTCATGTGTTGTCTGGTCCTTTAAGTGTTTAGAAATACTTGGATAAAGTTATTATTACAAATTTTTTCAACTAACTACATATATACCTTGTGTATAAGAATAAAATTGAACTGTAGCTAAAATTGTGCAATTGTAGAACATAGATATATGATAGATAGATAGATAGATAGATAGATAGATAGATAGATAGATAGAGTGTCATGGTGCTAAGTAATAGCTCAGTCAGTGAAGTACTTACTGTGAAACCCTGGGCACTTGAGGGCCATCACAAGCCCACACCTGTAATCCCAGCATTAGGAGGAAGAAACAAAGAAATCCTTTGAACTCCCCAACCTGCTAGTCTTGCCAATAGGTGAGTCCCAGGCTCTACAGGAACAGATGAACCTCTCAAACAATGAGGCAGAGAGCAACAAAGAAGACCCTGATAATGAGTTCTGGCCTTCCTATATACACATGTCTATGCAATTACACACACACACCCTACAAATACACTCATACAAGGTAAATGTTTAAAAAATTCATACACAAATACCTACTGAAAATGACAAAATGAAGATAATTGCTGAAGAAACTCATGAAGACTTTAGTAATGTTCTATTTCTTAATCTGGATACTGGTACATTAGAGATCATTCCAATACTTTGTAAAACCCCCTGAATAGTTTGCACATATTATTTCATATGCATCAATAGTAATGAAAACAAGTATAGAAGTTAAAGAGTGAAAAGGAAAGTGGCTGACTCCAGAGTGATCTGTATGTCTAATATCCTCACCTCTCTATATTTATTTTTGCTCTCTCTAAATGTAAATAGGATGTAGTTATATGATGCTGTTCAGCTAAGGCACTGCATGCCAGTGTAATGAATCATAAGCTTACTCTAAGGTCATTGTGTAGTTCACAGATGCACCCTATTCTTCAGAATATTTCCCAAACTCAAGGCAGAAACAGCAGTGAAGAAAAATGGTATTTCATATTCAAATGATAGCCCCCGAAAAGCACATATAAAATAAACCACCCCCCTTTTTCACGTTCCATGAATCCATGAAGAGCCTATGCCTCTCCACTCTGGAAAGTGAAATACTGCATGTGGAAAAAGTCTCTGCAAAACATCCATTATACAGCCAGGAGTAAACTTTTATTTAATGCCTATAAATCCGATTTATTTATTAAACAGGGCTTGGCATGTTTCAGGCTATTTCTCTCTCTCTCTCTCTCTCTCTCTCTCTCTCTCTCTCTCTCTCTCTCTCTTTCTCTCTCCCTCTCTCTCTCTCTTTTAGCTCAGCTATGTTTAGAAATGGAGGCCACATCTCCAAGAAAATATTTTATAGGAATAGATTTCCCATTACTAATTTAAAGCATTCCAGCCCAGTAGCCTTCACAGCCTGAGTCTGCAGCACAATCATATCAGTCCCTTGTGTATTGAAATTGTGTAAAAGATCTGATTTCTGTTTTAGATACGTTGTAAGTTTTTCACAACTTAATAGCTTGTGGCTGAAAGGAGTAACAATTGGTAAATGCTTCTATTTTATCAATAAAAGAACTAGTCATGAATAGTTAATGGTTTGAATTCATATATTTAAACATACAACATTTGTTATCTCATTTAGATGTTAATTCTGCATACAAGCTTTTTACTAAGTCTGAAAGGAAATATACACCCCAGAGCTAATTTGGAAAATACAGTTTTCAAAAACAAACTCATAACAAATATTGAAAAATTTGTATGTTTTTAATTTCTTTCTCTTAAAGGTCAATCTATTTTAGTGCTATTTTAATTTATTTTAATTTTTTTATATCTTATAAAATTATTTGTGTGTGTGTGTGTGTGTGTGTGTGTGTGTGTGTGTGCGTGCATGCACAGGCCAGAAGTTAATGTCTGCTGACTTCTTTAAGGGTTTTCTACCTTAATTCTGAGAGAGGATCTTATAGAAGGACAGACCCATAGGGCCAAATCAGTGGCCAAGGTATGCCCATAACATACTTCCTTATGAACCAATCTGAAGTCAGCCTGAGGGCCTAGCAATAGGCGATTTCCAGCTTCTTATTATGCCCAGCCAATGAGGGACAACTACCCAATGTCAAAGGATCAGGACAAGGCCTAGGTGCTGGAAGGAGGGTTACATAAGGCTCTCTTTATTGTTGAATAAACAAGTCAGCTGTTTGCTTCTCACCTGACTCCTGATGTCTATGCCATTGAGGCCAAGTTTTCTTGCCCCCTCCCTGAGGGAGACATTAGGATTCATCAACAGCCCTCTCGCTGAGGGTGTTTCTCACTGATTCAGCTAGAATGCCAGGCAGCAATCCTTAGTGTTTCTGCCTGGATTACAGTCACATAGCACTATGCTTGGCTTTTTATGAAGGGAGCTGAATTTATGTGAAATAAGATTCTTGAAAGAGATGATGTCCTATGCCCCAATTTATTTAATATTTTAGTGTATGTTACATATTAAATAATGCTATGTATTGAATTGTTATAGTATGCATAAGCATACAGATAATTCATTATTAAAAGAAGTAGAAGTACTTTTACTCAATATTCACTTGTCGGAGATTTAGAAGTCAGATTTAGAAGTGAGCCTTTTAATTTTCTGAGTACATCTTATTTGTTTCTATTTTTCCACCATAATTAAATCTATACCTGAAGGTAATATTGAGATCTACTGAGGAGATCTTAAGAAAAAAATGAAAAGATACAATACAAAGAAATAAGCAACATAAATTATTCAACACTAAACAATGATGTAAGTTGTATATAAGTAGCTAGATTTTAATGCCCACAAAAATCTTTGCTAAATTCACATCTTGGGTAGTTAAGAAGCCTAGAGAAATATGAGCATTTTTTTTCATTCTGAGTTTCAGCCTGAGTTTGAAAGGAAGTGGTGATTTGAGGCCTGTGGGTGTGTGGTAAATATAAACTAAAGAAAGAATTCAAGAAAAGTAGGAAACAATTGTGGAAACTGGACTCCATATTCATCTGCCAATGGCTACTCTTGGTAGAATACTTGAATACTGAGTGGATTTAAGAGCAATTTTGGGGCACTGGCAATATTTATATAGTTTGTTCAAATTTTATTTTAATATGTTCCATCTGCTATCTCAAATATTAAAGTAAACCATGAGCGAATACACTTCATACTGTTGTATAGGCCACTAATTCATTGCCCTACTGTCCGAGAATTACATAAAATCATGGGCAGGATAAGAATTAACAATATATAAGTGTGGTTGGGGAAATACATAAATAACACCACTAAATAAAGATAGTTCAGCATTTTTGCTTAGTTTGCAATCAGTTCTGAAACACACACACACAAATACACTTTCAATAGAAGATTGTTATTTATGAAATATATGATATATCATTAGCAATTTAAGATTTTGCATTACTTTATAAAATAAAAATAAATAAAAATAAGGTTTTAGGTTCACATAGTAACTATGTGTCTTATCACAGCACGTTTATAAATGTATGTCATTATACTTTGCTGTATTTTCAATATTACTAAACAAACAATAAAAAACAAAAGCAACTTATGATATTCTACTGTCTGAATGCTGTCTACTTGTTATTTATTTGATCTTATAAATAACAAAAATATTAGTGTATATAAATGTCTTTTTAATATGCTTAGAAAATGCAAAAAGCATTAATGTCTGGGAGGATTCAGTGTGACTGAAGAAGATTTTAGTCTGGCCAATATCCTTAGTTTTGTATGTTTTTGATCTGATGATGGAAATAGTCAAATATAGTGTCAAATCTAGATCCATTGCATGTTTCAAATCAAAAGTTGCAGAAACATGAGGCCAAGGATGTGATTCTCTATAAGCCTTTCTCAAATGTTGCTCAAAAGATTACTAAAATTCTAAAGATATCCAGCAGGAATATAGAATGGATGAATCTTGTTGGCTCTGAGCAGTAAAATTATAGATTGAGCTTGTGTTAGAACTAGTCACAGAATGACAGGGGAGAGGGTTGGCACTTACTGGGAAGTATTTACTGTAAGATGGAATTTGATTGGCTGGCAGGCAAAGCAGAACAGTCCATTCTATAATCTATATACTCAATCAGTTTTTGTATTCAAATAAAAGCATTTGATTCCAGAAAATTCAAGGCTTCAAGGTAAGAAGCTATTATGCAGGGTTAGAATGATTTTGGTGCTGCTACATATAACTGCTGCAATGGGAGTTCAGGGGGAAAAAAAAACAAGAGAGTGGGTTAGTGTGAAGCTACATATCTCCTGCTACAAATTCCCAGTATTTTGAGAAACTGCCATACTGCATTCCAGAGTGGCCGAACAAGATTACAATCCCACTAACAATGAAAGAGTGTTCCCCTTGCTTTGCAACCTCTCCAGCATAGGCTGTCATCTGTGTCTTTTATCTTAGCCAATCTGACAGGTGTAAGGTGGTATCTCAAAGTTGTTTTGATTTGCATTTCTCTGATGGCTAAAGATGTTGAGCACTTTTTCAAGTGCCTTTCAGCCATTTGTAAGTCTTCTACTGAGAATTCCCTTTTTAGTTCTGAACTACATTTTTAATTGGATTATTTAGAGTTTCGGGCTCCAGTTTCTTGAGTTCTGTACATATTTTAGAGATCAGTCCTCTATCACTTGTAGGGTTGGTGAAAATCTTTTCCCATTCTGTAGGCTGTCATTTTGTCTTATTGACTGTGTCCTTGGCTTTACAGAAGCTTCTCAGTTTCAGGAAGTCCCACTTATTGATTGTTGTTCTTAGTGTCTGCTACTGGCGTTATATTTAGGAAGTGATCACCTGTGCCAAATACCCTGTGAAACGGTATTTCTCACCTCTTTAGAAGGACATATGCCAAAAATTCAAAACATATGTATATATATATATATATATATACATATCAAGCATATATATATATATATCAAGCAAGCTAAAATAGGAGAGCATCCTATACAACAGCAGATATGTTGTATTTAAAACTATCAAACACATGGGAGATAAATACTAAGAAACTATCTCAGGTGGGAAGAAATTAAGAGGAAATGACCACAAAAGCAAAATGAAATTCAAGTATACATTCTGAATCACTAAGGGGCATCAGTAGAAAAACAAGTCCTATCTGAAGTGAACCCATAGATTAGATAGTACAACTATACTAGTGGTGATTTCTGCTTTAATACTGGCCTTAACATCATTTTGCTAGATGTCATTATTAGAGACCAGGTACATGGCACATTTGAAGTCTTCGAATTTTTAACAACTATAAATTTAAAAATCCTCCAGAGTTAGTTAAAGTTTACCTTATCATCTACATTGACAGAAATGCTTTTTGGGAAACAACTCAATGGGAACCTGGTGTCTAGTCATGTATAAATCATTAATGAAGCATATGTAATATGTATTTTTGTAAAAATCAAAATATTCCCTAAGCTTCACAGGATTAATTTCCACAACTGGAAAGAAAGAAGGTAGAAAAATGTTAGGAAAGAATTAGGAATTCTAAGCAAAATTATAACACTTCTTGATCTAAATGACAAAGAAATGGAAGCTGATAAAACTAAAGTTGATTTTCAGATTTGACTTCTCATAACAGACAGATACTATTGGCATCAGAAATTATAAGTAAAATAAGAGTAACTAAATCACAGAAAAAAACTAAAATTATATCACTACCAGAGATATTTATTCAATACAATTAAAGGTATCCAAATATCCTAAAGAATGCTAAAATAACAGGTTATAATTACAATAATATGCAAATAAAGTTAAGAGTGTTTATATTTTACTCATCCAGCTAGAAACTATGGGTGAATTTTTATTCAGTTTGTCTAGAGTTAGTAAATGTTAATTTCCTAAAGAAAACACAGAAATGCTAAAAGCACATTCCAAATGAACTGGGAGCTTCTCAGTGATGAGCTAGATACCTCAAACCTATAAAATCTCTAGTTGAATTATTAAAATACAGGTAATCATATTTATAGGGGATAGCCAATGGCTTTTACGGTCCTGTCTAAAAAAAGAATTCATGACACATGGATAGAAATAAAAGTTCAATTATAGTTTCTATAAACTTTTAAACAAGATATTTTATCTTAAATTAAAGGTTAATTTAATATTTTTCCAGACCTTCAATTTTTCTGGATTGATATATGCCATACAATTGTGTATCAGTAGGGCTAACAATACCAGGAGCATATTAATTTATATGAAATAAATATTATAATGTTTTCATTTACCGAGAGTACATAGGACCACGATGAATATATACAACTACTGAAAATATAATTCACAATATTTTCTATTAGAAGAAAAAAGTAAAGCCTACCCTGCTTTATGTTATAATTAGTATTTTTTGTCTTAAAAATCGATAAGACCTAGTTGAAACAAACTATTCTCTATTTGCTCAACATTTGTGGTTTGAGCCAAGACAACCTCAAACTCTTGTACTTAATGAGGCTTCTTCATGGATATTAGAAAAAAAGTATTTTGTTAAGATAATTAAAGTTTCAGAATGGAAACAAGAGGTCTTATGAAAAAGATTTCTTAAAAGATTTTTATGAGAAATAATGCTTAAGAAAATGTTGATATGTATTTATTATTTGAAAATAATTTTGGACAACACAAATATACAAACATAAGACAGAGGAATATATTAGGGAATAGAAAAGTGAAAATTGTCTATACCCTCCCTGAATGATAAAGCTTTTTGTTGCCCATCTGTCCATATACATCACTTGCAAGCTGAGCACCAAAGTTTAGCAATATTTAACAGAAGTGTGATAGCATCATTATATATTCATTCTTTTGGTGTGACATTTTTATTGAGTTTATATATATTATATATGTATATTGTTTGCATATAGACATAGGGACATACACACACGTAGACACAAATATATATATATATGTACACACACACATATATATATGTATATATATTATATATATATATATATATATACATGTCTGAACCATAACCTGAAAGAAAGAGGTATATAACTGCCAGCAGACGGATTAGTGGGTTATTTGATACATCTGCCAGACCTAGCATTGAAAGTCATTTTTATAATGAATTTTTATATTCATTATACTTTTGTCAGGATTATAATGTATTTTTTAATTTATTTGTAAATTTCTTTTTCCTTCATGTATCTCCTTGTCCTCCCTCTCTTCCCCCTCCCAATCCCTCCTGTTCAGCCTTCAGCCTCCCTCCTCCCCATCCCCTATCTCCTCGCCAAAAAGGGCAAGAAGTCTCAAATTAAACCATCTCAGCATCCACTCCAGGCAGGTTCGATTTCCTCATCCTAATGTCAAGACTGGGTTAGGTGTTCCTCTGGAGGGAATGAGCTCTGAAGTGCCAGCAACACAGGCTGATCCCTCCCCTCAAAGCTCCACATACTGGCAATGTCAGTGGACAGTTGCCTATCCTTAGAGGGCCTAGTTAATTTTCTTGAAGGTTCTCCAGTAGCTGTTCTTAATTCATTGAGCTCCCCAGAGATCCAGCCAACCATAACTGTGAGAATTTTCTTCAAAGCCCTATCCTCTTGCTCATATAGAGTCTCCTCCCCTGTTCTCAGCTGGACCAGGAACTTGGTGGTGCTCAGCCATGTATCTCTGCCTCTATCTCTGTTCATTGTTGGATATAGGTTTTGTGATGGCACTTGGGTAGCTATTCATTTGATTATAGGGGAAGTCCTGTCTAGGCAATACCTTCACTACTGGTTGGATACCTAGTCAGGGACATCCTGTGAATTCTTGTAGGTTATCCTAGCAGCAACCCCACATTGCTTTCCTCTATTAAGATCTCCATCTCTGGGGGGCTGGAGAGATGGCTCAGCAGTTAAGAGCACCATCTGCTCTTCCAGAGGACCGGGGTTAGATTCCCAGCACCCACATGGCAGCTAACAACTGTCTGTAGTTCCAGTTCCAGGCAAACACCAAGGCAAATAAGTAAATAAATAAAGTTAAAAAAAAAAAGATCTCCATCTCTGTTCTTTCTCCCTCCTTGCTGCTCCTCACACTCATTCATCTCCTTCTGTCATGATTCATTCCCACATCTTGTTGGTTGCAGCCCTTATGCTCCCAATTAGATAGAAAGATCTTCTCTATTTTCTCTTCCTAGGGGAAGTCATGGATACATCTCTCTAGTTCCTTCTGATCCCAAGCTTTTCAGGGGTTGTGGTTTCAGGGGTTTCAAGGTGTTCTTTTGCTTTTGTCTAAAGTTCACTAATGAGTGAGTACATCCCATGTTTATCTTTCTGGGCTTGTGTTACCTTGTGCAAGAGGATATTCTCCAAATCCATCCATTGGCCTCCAAATTTTAGGATGTAATTTTTTTCACTGCTGAGTAGTGCTCCATTGTATAGATGTACCATAGCTTATTAATCCATTTTTCTATTTAGGGGCATCTAAGTTGTTTTCAGGTTCTTGATATTATGAACAATGCTGCTATGAACATATTTGAGCTAATGTCTTTGGAGCATGAATGAGCATCCTTTGGGTATATGCCCAATAGTAGTAATGTTGGGTCCTTTGGGAGATTGATTCCAAGTTTTCTGAGAAACCTCCATACTGTATTCCATAGTGGCTGTACAAACTTACACTCCCACCAACAATGGAGGTGTGTTCCCCTTGCTCTGCATCCTCTCCAGCATAGGCTGTTATCTGTGTTTTTGATCTTAGCTATTCTGACAGGTGTAGGGTAGTATCTCAAAGTTGTTTTGATTTGCATTTTTCTGATGTTGATCAATTTTTTCACATGCTTTACAGAGTAACTAGCTGTAGTTTTCTCACTGTACAAACATGGATTGCATCTCTATTCTGTATCAATAACCAAACTGGAAGGACCATGAGGAAAACAACTGTGCTTGAAATAGTATCAACACTGTGTGTTTGGGAGAGAGATTAGTGAGTAAAATGCTTGCTGTTCAAGGATGGATGATGTGGAATGTCTTTCTGTATGCTGTGAATATTATTCATTAATAAAAGAACTGTCTTGGCCTATGACAGGCATCTTAGAAGTAGGCGGGAAATCAGAGCATAGATAGGGGAAGAAAGGCAGAGTCAAAAGAGTTATGATCCAGCAGCACAACAAGCAAGATGTAAACAGGCCAAGTGGCAGGACAGATTAATGGAAATGGATTAAATTAAGATGCAAGAGCTTGCTAACAATATGCCCAAGCCATAGGCCAAACAGTATGTAATTAATAAAAGGCTCTGTGTGTATTTGTGGGTCTGCAGGTCTGTGGGGTTGGATCACTGGCTGGACAGGCCAGAAATCTATTACTACATATGGAGACCTGCATTCAAATTCTGAACACACCATAAAACCATTATTTGTAATAGCAAGAACCTGGAAACACCCTAGATGCCCCTAAACTGAAGAATGGATTAACAACCTGTGGTACATCTACACAATGGAGTACTACTCAGCAGTAAGAAAAAAAGATATCCTAAAATTTGCAGGCAAATGGTTGGATTTGGAGAATATCCTCCTGAGCAAGGTATCACAAACCCAGAAAGATAAGCAGGGATTTACTCACTCATTAGTGGACTCTAAAAAAAAAAAAAAAAAAAAAAAAAAAAAAAAAAAAAAAAGGAAAGGAAATAATCAAAGCATGCCCAAGCTGCAAACCACAGTCACTGAACAGTTTGGGATCAGAAACACCTTGGACTGACTTCTTGGATCCCACTAGAGGAACACCTGACTCAGTCTTGATGTTAGGGGGAGAAAGCTGGATTTGCCAGGAGTGGAGGCTAAAGTAAGCAATATTGGGACTTTGGGACCTTGGGACCTTGGGACCTTGGGACCTTGGGACCGCCTGCCCATGGAGGGGATGGGGAGATGTAGAGGAGAGAATGACCTGATGTGGTGAGAGGGGGAAGGGACCTTAAATAAGGATATACAAGAATGGAAAGTGTGACTTCTTTGTTCATAATAATAAAAATATATAAAAATTTTAAAAACCACTTGTAATCTATTGCTGGGAGGCAAGGGAAGCCAGAAGGGTCCTTGGAACTCATGACCTCTTTAGCATTACTAAATATGTGAGCTCCTGGATAAGTTAGATACCAGATTAAGATATCTGACATTGACCCCTGGCCTCTATATTCAAGTGCTCACACACATGCACACACAAACACGAGAACATATGCTTCACATGCACTAAGAAAGAACTTTAAAAAGTAAATAAAATAATAAATTAAATAAAACTACTAAGGAATAAATTTGGAGAAAAGAAAGCAAAATATACTTTAACATTATACATTATAGGAGGAAAAAATTACATGAGAATTTAATAATTAGAAAATTACCCAGATTCATTAATCAGAGGGCTGGACATAATGAAAAAATTATATTCCACCAATTAATGTACAAATGCAATGCAAGGCTCATCATATCCTACACAATGTCTTTAAGGAAACTGCTACCTGATAATAACATTCTTGTGGAATTTAAGGGACTTGAAACAGTTAAAATCATCTTTTAAAAGACCAAGAAAAATATTCCTGATTTCAGAATTTGCTTCAAACATATAGGAGTAAGGGTGTAGGGAAGGATAAACACACAAATCACTATAAGGCAAGTTGGATGTCCAGAGATACCCATGTAGTAAGTAATTCATTTTTAATCTCATTTTATAAAGTTAGCATGCAGATACTGGGTTTCTTTGTATGATTTTTAAACATATATTATTTTCTTAGATGCCTCTTACCTACACCCATGTACCCAGTTCTTTCCAGCTACCACTCTTCCTGCTCCCAGTATCCCTTTGTTAGATTCATGTCACACGTGTTCAATTGGTTCTTCTCACTCTTCCTCTCATGTTAAAACCTCGTTTTTACTTTCTTTTACTTTCCAGTTTTAGAACAATCTCTCTCTCTCTCTCTCTCTCTCTCTCTCTCTCTCTCTCTCTCTCTCTCTCTCTCTCTCTGTTTTTTTCTCTCTCACATACACACACACACAGGCATGCTAAATTATAAGAGAAAATAATTTATTTGTCTTTTTGACTGTGACTTATTTTGCATACATATATATATATATATCCAGTTCTGTTAATTTCTTGCATGTGTTATGATCCCATCTTCATTTTTAACTAAAATTTTTGTTCAATTAAAATGTAATTTGGGACTGGAGAGATGAATTAGTGGGTAAGAACAACACTTGCTGTTCCAAAGGACTAAGGTTCAATTAGAAGGACCCCCTGATGACTCAAAACTGTAACTTCACTTCCAAGAAATCTGATGCCCTCTTCTAGTCTCCATAGATACCAGGTGCACACACACACACAAACACACACACACACACACAAACACATACAGAGAAACAAAAACCTATACACATAAAATAATAAGGCAAATTAAAATATATATGATTACATCACTTTCCTCTCTTTTTTCTTCCTCTGGCTTTTCCAGCTGTTTCCATGTTTTCCTATTAGCCCCTGTCAAATCAAATTGATGGTCGCTTTTCTTTGATTATTTATGTTACTTACATAAACATGAATATCTCTGTATATATTACATATTTGTATATATGTATGTAACATGTAATGTGTTTAATAATATATGTAAGTCAAATATATATATGCATAATTATATAAACACAACTGCTGTATTTATTGAGTATGCATTGCTCATGATTTTAGTGCTTGGTCAAGATCATATTTTCAAGAGTTCCTTAAAATTTCATTGTGCACATTTACCACATTTTCTTTACACATTAATCAGCTGATGACACATAGGCTGTTTCCATTTCTTAGCGATTATGCAGAATACTGAAATAAATATAGTAAGACTTAGAGTCCTTCGAGAATATCTTCAGGAATGTTCCAGCTTGCTCATATGTTCATTTTATTTTTAGTTGTGAGACCCTCACTGTAATTTCTCACATTGGGTTTGTATTTCCACTAGCAGAGAATATCAATACTTAAGCCTGCTTACATGTCCCATTACTTTTATTTATTTGAATACTGGTATTGAATATTTATTTGAAAACCCTGTATTCCTGGGATGACACCAATATTATCATATCATATGATTCTACTATGTTATTGAATTTTGTTTATGTTTTGTTGAGAGCCTTTACATGTATATACATTAATGAATTGCTTTATTCTTGCTATTGTTGTTGTGAACTGGCTTTCCTATCAGAGTTATAATGGGTTTATAAAATGAGTTTGGAAGTAACCCTATCACATAGAAAACAAAAAAAAATATAATTAGAAATTAGGTTACTTGTACATGTCAGAGAGTCGCCAAAGAAATAGCTATTTTATTCTGGAATATGAGAAGCCTTTGGGGATGGTCTGTGTTACTCGCAAGAGGATTTTTAGGTATAAATTAATTTCAAAAGACAAAAAAACAGGAAAATAATTTGAACTACCAAACATAAAACAGTGTGCAAGCTGAAGATATATTCAGCACGTAGTAGTGGCTCTAATTTTGAGAGTAACCAACTACATTCTTAATTGGATCTAAGGGCCTCTCTATAAGACAGAACACATCCATAGGCCTGTTAATATGGCTAAGAATCCTTGATTAAATATGTCATAGGCCATAGGGGACAAACAATTACTAATGTATATAATGTATATAGTATTACTCTGCTTCATAAATACATTTATACTCATATTATCACTTCTCCCATTCTTTATCAAAGAATCTTATTTTTAACAATGGTTGATGATTAACACTGAGACCCCACAACCAATCAATATGTAGAAAATATGAGACTGCAGAGTGTTCAGTAGTTAAAGGAACTCCTTTCCTCAATTCTCAGGGATCATCACAAAAGAAAGGTAAACATGATTACAACAGGCAGAGGTAGTAGGTGAATGAGAAAAAGAAGTGTTTTGAAGACATGTTAGGCAGCTGCACATATGAACTCAAAATGGCTTTGATTCTGCACAATGTAAAATCTCAACATACACAGGACGGGAGTCCTGAAGACACATTCCTAGCTATGAAGCTATTAGCAACTTATGGTTACTGGGAAAGGAACATTCACTTTTCTGCAGCAGTAAAACAACTGAGAGGGTATATATGTTCCAGGATATTGTTCTACAAGCACGCACATACATGCAGCAACAAGTGAACTCACTGAGTTTTAAGAAGAGCACACGGTTTGGGGAATGAATATTGGGGACACATAAGGGAGAAATTGAAAGGGAGTGAAGTAACGGTAGACATTACTGAAATATATAATATGTATGTATAAACATTTTTTAAAAATATAACAATTTCAAAAATAGAATAATTACTATATGAGGGATAATTAAAAATACAATAGGATAATAGACAAAGAAAACACTTTGTCTTTTTACTCTGTGGTTAGCTGATTAATGACATCATTTGGTACCAATTGATTCTTAATATGTCATAAAATAAGCCTGTCAACATTGTAAATATAACAACATAGACAGTCTGAAAACACCATGAAGTATTTATACAATGTATGCAAGTGAAAGAATGCCTTGATTTCATTATTGACCAATATCACATTTTAATATAATTGTTGTCCTAATAATATAGTTAAATTTCCACTATGCTTAAAGTTAAACTTTCTCTTCTCTAGTAGAATAATTTCCAATTACAAAAAAATTATTTTAAACTGTATAACATCACAGCGAGAGTGTAGAAATGAAATTCGAAGTTCAGTCATTATATGTTTAACTCACAGCTATAAGAACGTCTTCTGTTAAGTACCCATGAAGAGAACACCTAGCGTGTGTATTTTAGTGGCCAGTCCATATCTGAAGAATCTGTCTCTCTTTAATTCCAATAACTTTCTACAAACTTTCTAGGTGTTACTAGACTGAGACACCACAAATAGACCTCTTTCACTCTGAGTTTTCTTTGAGGATTATACGAAAAGGAAAACAGTGCCACCTAATGTCAGCTATCATGGTAATGGCTCTGAATATTTATGTAATAACAGAGAAAAATACACTTTAGTAAGCATTTCTTTAAAAAAAAAAAAACTTATGACCAATTAAGCCACAGTTTAAGATTCATATGAAATAGAAATTCTGTGTTTGAGAATATATTTCATAAACAATTAGATTGCCTTTAGTGACATTGTTATCAAGTAACATTGTTATCAAACACTGTTTAATGTTTAATAGAGTTTAACTATTAATTAAACTTAAGAGTAAAGATAGTGGGTGTGATTTCCATCCATTGTCCTGAGCATATATGTTGATTAAACATTTTATATGTTAAACTCCTTTACATGATATAATTTGTGAAACACAGTATTTAAATGATAAACATTTTTAAAAATAAAAAAAATGTTAAAAGGAGGAAATAGTTTGCTGCTGTTTGTTTTATTAAAACATGATTGTACCCTAAGCTAGCCTCTTAAAGTCACTGAGTTGCAAAGGATGACCATGAACTGCTGATCCTCATGTCCTTGCTAGAATTACAGACCATGCCTGGTGATGGAAAAGAAATATCATTCAAGGCTTCCAGTATGTGAAGTAATAACACCTGCTTCAGGTCTTCCTCTTTGCAGCGTAATGAAAATGCACCATGATTATAGAAGATTGGAAGACTTTCAAAGAACAAAAAGTCAAATAAATGGTCTAAATGAAAAATTATGTTAAATTTTTTATGGTCCTGAGGTTTTGCCTTTATGTATCTTTGTATGCCATATGCTTTCCTGGTCTCATGGAAGCCAGAAGAAAAGAGCAGATCCCCCAGGAATGAAGTTATAAACAATCCTTAACTACCACGTGGATCTGGAAATTAAAATAAAGTCTTACTGAACAGCAGCCAGTGCTTTTACTGCTAGACCATCTCTCTTGTTTCTGGGTCAATTGTTTTCTTAAGATAAAGTCTTCATAGAAAGCATCAACTACTCTGAAACTTAACTGCTCTCCTTCCCCTATGAAACATTAAGATTAGGGTCAAATGTCAGTATTATGTGTTTATATTCATTGCTTTTTTTCATTTATGTGGAAAAATACAGAGCAAAAGTAAGGGTTTATTGTGACTAGATTTTCAGGATACAGTGTATCATGAAAGGGAGGTTATGGTGGCTGGAGCATGCAGCAAATGGTCACATTGCAGCCATATTAAGAAATCAGAGCAATGACTGCTGGCCCTCAGCTCACTTTCTGATTTTTATTCACTCCAGAACACAAGCCCATGAGGATATGCACCCTTCATTCAGGGTGGCTCTTCCTAGCCACTGTCTCTCACCTCCTAGATGATTCCAGATCAAGTCAAGCTGACCTAGAGATTAACTAACACATTTGTCTAGTTCTGAACTATTTCTTGGATACAGTGGTGTCTTTGATTTACCAAAGTCACCCTGTTTGGAAACTTAGAATGCATTGCATCTAATATGTTTATATAAGCATATATTTATGACTATTCTTCTTGATGACCTGGGTTCTTTCTCAGCACTTTCATGGTGGTACATAACAGTCTCTAACTCCTTCTAGAGGCTCTGAAGCCCTTTTCATGCTTCTGATGGTACCAAGAATGCATACTGTGCACAGATATACATGTAGTCAAAACACTTACACATACCAAAAAAATTTAAGAACACATTTAGTATATAAAATAATGAATAGTTCTTTATTTCTGATACATTGTTTGACATTTTATTGTGTGTATGTGTATGTGTATGATGAGCAGGGATGACATATAGACATATGCTACAGCACACATATTAAGGTCAAAGGACAATGCTTTGGAAGTCAATTCTTTCCTTCTAGCTTTATGTGCATTCTGGGATATAACTCTGAGTCCCAAGCTTACCCAGCAAGAAAATTTACCAATTCAGGCAATTTACTACCATACCATACTTTATTTTAATTATATATATATTAATAATTTGTACATTGAGAGTGAATTCTCCTCATTCCAAAAAGTTACTGGTACTTTAAGTTGTCCCATTTATAACATTTTCTTCACAAAGTTTAGAGAATGAGAAAAAAAAAGCCTTTTGAACACAAACATTTTAATTATCTAAAATGAGATTTTCTTTGAATAGAGATAGAGTATCTACAGTTCAAAGCTCACTTTTTATGTGTCCTACCTATGACCCTTTTAAGAGACATAAAATTATAAAAGATGTTAATTGAAGCTATGTAAAAATTTTACTTCAAGCAGAAGTTCTCAACTTGTTGGTCACGATACCCACAGATGTTGCCTATCAAATATTCTTCATATCAGATATTTATATTACAATTTATGATGATAGCAAAATTACAGTTATAAAGTAGCAGTGAAAATGAATTCATGGTTGGGGGTTACCACAACATGAGGAACTGTATTCAAGGGTCAAGCATTAGGAAGGTTGACACCTACTGGTCTAGGGACCAAGAGAAAGTTCAAGATGCTTTTACAAGAAAACTAGAAGAAGATACATGGTACGAGACAAGCTGACCACAGTCAAAAAAATCATGTGAGAATAATTATAGTAAAAGATCAAGGTGATGAGCAAGTGAAAGAGAAAAACAGCTCATATAGATCACATGAGAAAACCCAGGGAAAATGGTGGCTTTGTCACTACCTAAATAACCTCTGAGTTTATTCATTTGTTTCCTATAGGTGGCTTAATAATCTTGTTGCAAACCAGTCCAAAGCCTACTACCTTATAAGGAGTCCTCATTGACTTTAGATGGTGCTGAGTGTTCTCTCACACCAAAAGAAATCAGTTCTGGTAAGAAAGCTCTGTGTTCTGATGGTACTATTAGAAGAAAGGCCTTGGGTTAAGCCAGAAATTGTCCCAGCAGTATTCTCCTGGCTGAGATACAAAGGGACAGAAGACTGAGCCTCCATAGTCTACCAAATTCATGGTATCACAGGTAGGAAACATTCCAGGTAATTTGCTCAATGAGACAAAGCATCCAAAAGATACTAAAGTACAGGACCTAGGTGTCATGTATTCATTGATGTCACACATCTCCTCTTCTGCTCCTTTATGTACACAAAACCATAAATGATTGTTACTCAAAGATCCTCTACACATCTTAACTCCTTCGCCAATGGCTGGAGTTTCACACCTTTGAAATCTCTTCATAATTCCTCATCTCCACTCCATGTTTCATGTCTAGACTCATGAGTTGATCACCTATATATCCTGTTCTTTTGCTCTCTCAAAACACACTGCAAGTATTTCATAATGTATTTTATGTCTAGACTCATGAGTTGATCACCTGTCTATCTTTTTTTCCTTTCTCTCAAAACAACAGCAACGTAACTGTTGGTGTTATGTTGAAAATTTTAACCTTCTAAGATTTGTTTAAGGTTCAATCTTGCATCAGTGAGTGTTTATATAACTCTTTAATTAATATAATTAATTCCTACAAGTTCTGCTGCTTTATATAATCCATTAATAAATATTAATCCTTTTATGTAATCAATTGACAGTGGGTAATTTCTATAGTACACTTCAAGTATTCCATAATCCTTCATGGTAAAGACAAACTTTTCTTTAGTTATATCATCCATGATGCAAAGAATATGACTAGCATAATATGTAATTGAATTGGATGTGAAGGCCACCAATACCCCCAGACAGGTCAATGATCTTGGACAAGCTAGTCACTGACAACTCCTTGTGAATCTCCTTGCAGAGACACTTGAATAAGTTCATGGGCAGATGAAAAGGGATGGCTAGAACTGAGCCAAGCAGGAACAGAATGAACAACATAGATGGGCAGATCCAGGACAGAATTGTGGGTCAGACAGTCCAGACAAGGTGCTGGAGCCTCATTCACCACCTTGGGTCTCTAATATTTTGTATTTTAATTTAATAAATGTCAGAAACTCTAAATTCCCATTAGTTGTTAGTCTAATTAGAATGCCGATTTTTCTTTATAACTTTAATGTTATCATAAAATGTCTTCCAATGTGTTATTTAAAATAACATGCTTTAGATTTTCTACATTCTTTTAGAATTGAATATGACTTAAAATCTTTTGACAGGGTTTGGTTTTATGGTTTCATTTTAAAGGTAATTTAGTCTTCTTTCATTTTTCTAACATAATGAAATAAATTTAAATTAGCATATTGGAAACCTCAATGCCTGCTGCTTCTTGATTAAAGGGTATGAACCATCCATTTTCTTAAGACCATCTTTTCCCCATGGAACAGAGCTATATGTACTGATCAGAAATACTTCATGAATCGCTTGATGAATTTTCACAAGGTGAAATATATTTCTAGCCAGAAGCCAGTTTCAAAGAGAACAACATTAGCTATTCAGGACACTTATTCATTCTGAACCCTCTGTTCAGACTTCCTATATAGAATGTTGCTATTCTATCCACTGAATTCACACACACACACACACACACACACACACACACACACACACACACACACACATCAGGAAAACATCTTTCTGATTTATGGTACCACAAATGGCCACTTAATTTGTGGAGTCATAGAATTAAAATATTTCTAAGTCTGTTTTTTGAAAAAAAAATGCAGAATATTTGGGCTGGTCGAACTGCTCAGAGGTTAAAAGCACTGGCTACTCTTCCACAGATCCTGAGTTCAATTCCCAGCAACCACATGGTGATTCCCAACTATCTATAATAGGAAATGGTGCCCTATTCTGATGTCAAGGCAAGCAAGCAAAACAATGTATACATAATAAATAAATCTTTTCAAAACTACAGGAGATTTATCCATGTTGATCATGTAGCTATAGTCTCTTTGCACCCTTTCTAATATCCACTGTTTAAATATGCAGCATTTATTATTTATGCCACAGGAAGAGCAAAGAACTCATTGACCAAATCCAATAAATCACCTGTCTTTTTTATTAAACTATATTGAAATACAACTATGCAAACTTATTTACAGGTATTTTAGGCTTGCTTTTACATTATGTAGTCATAACTGAGTATTTGTGGCAGCTAGCACATGGTCTACAGAACCTAAATGGCTTACTATTCAATCTCCCTCAAAAAGTGATTGCTTTTTACTCTATCCTACTTATGGTGGGTATTTATTTTGTTTGATTTTTTTGAAAAGTATTACATTAGACATTATCTTATATCTCTTTCATAAATATATGGACATAATTATTCTGCCAAAGAAGAGAATCCTACTTTAATGTTTCTAGATATAATCAATTATATAAATATAAACTTTATCAATTTGCTTTTCCAACAGCCAAGCAAGAGTGTTCAACTTTTCCTAGCAGCACTCCTACACATTGTAAGTGGTCTGTTATCTAGATATCAGATTGCCTGAAAGCAATGCTGACACTCAAAAGAAAGAGGACTCATCATCATTTTATTCACCATAAAAATTAAATTTATCCAAAGTATTCAATGACAACACAATCTTTCCTCTGATACATTGTGATGTTATCTTTACGATGCTCATGCTCAGTACTTTCATTTCACATGTTCATCTTCCATATATAAATAGACTGATATCTCAGTCCCTTTCATAGGTAGCTATTAATTGACTAATTAATTAATTTGTAATTCTGTAGGTAGAACATTGGTCCTTGAACAGGTTAATGCTCTAATACTGAGCTACAGCCTCACTCAGTGTTATTAATTAGATTCAACTTCTACTAACATTAGCTTTTAAATTCTAGTACCCATGTGAAAAACAACTTCCTACAACTCCATAAAATGGTCTAAATGATTTACAAAGTAATATTTTGTTATTTGTGTGTTTGGCTTACATGCATATATGTGCACAACTTATATGTCTTGTGACCAGAGAAACCACATAATGATCTCAAAGCCTTTGGGAATGATGTGATAGATGGCAATCAGGCACCGTGTCAGTCCTGGGAGTTAAACCTGGTCCTCTAAAACTACAGCAAACTTTCTTAACCACTGAGCTCTCTTTCTATCCCCCTCTCATAAGTTTTTACAGATACATTAATTATTACTAAATATGTTTAATGCTGCTTTTTTTTTAACCTCTGTGACTCTAGGTACAGTCATATGGCCAATCTTTGTGACCAGGCTTCAGCTCCAGTATACTTTCTTAGCTAAGGTAACTGAAGACAAAAGATAAGAGTATAATAAGAATTCACCTCACCTCTGTCATGATTGAAGAGCTGAAGAACCAACAAGCATGTATAAACCTTTATTCTTATGCCATCCTGATATTACCTGGTGTCATCAATCCTAATAGAGTTTGAACACGTAAGAAAACATTCAAGAGGAGAAACATCACTGATATTTTTGGAGTAATACAGCTCCTATACCATTATCTTCTGTTCCTTTGACTAATTCAATTATTGCTGGTAGTGATTTATTTCTAAGAGCTAAGTGTCACTATCTATTGAAGTCTAATTATATTCTAGCCAGAGAAGTAGATGCCTTATTTATGACAATAGCCATTTCCCTTCAATAGATTATGTTGTCAGCAGTGTGAAAAGTCAATGCTGGTAGATAAAGACAATATATGCATAAAGGAGCAAATGTACTCAGCCTGCTGGATTTTTTAACAAAGTATTTCAACATTCATCTTATATAGATACACAGGATTTTAGCCCTCCATGAACATCTCTGCCTCATGGAACCTGTGGCATCTTGACTGACCATAAATTAGACAAAAATCTTAGATAGATTTTGCTTGCTATTTGTGCCAAGATGTTGCCTTCCCCTTCTCTCAAGCCAATAAAACCCTAATTATTTCAGTATAAAATTTCTGCACAAATAATTTTCATTCATTGTTTGGAAATATTTTGTAATTTTCTTAATCTTTACCATTAACTATCACACCTCCTGGCATACTGAACAAGATACTGTATAGTCATATTTTATTGTTCCTATGGCACTTCTGTTCATTGCATTCTAGGAGCAATACTGGATACTGTGTTGAACCCTTATCCATGTATTTTTGTCTTCTTTCCTATATTAAATAGTACACTGTCAGGCTAATAGGGTGATTCACACTGTATATAAAATACTATGTACTTTACTCTTTCTAACTTCTTTGAAGATCAGAGTAGCCATTGAAGTTCAGAGAATATATTGTTGACCTTAATGTGCTGTGATATGAGTCAGTCACAGTAGCATTAAAATAATTTTAAGTCACAAAGCATCTATCTTCTGAAATCTCTTCTTAATTAAATCAAATATCACTGTGATTACTAATGCTATGCTTCTCGTAGCGTTATCTGTAACAATTACTTTCTTCCGAAAAAGAACTGGATCATAAGTGATTATCGTCAGGTGAAACCCACCTTCTTCTATACATAGGCTATACAAATCAGTACATATCTACTCACATAGGACACCCAAGAGAAGTTCCAGTGAGGGCCAAGTATCAATAGTGGCCTCAAATCAGACCAATTACTCATTGCAATGAACACTCTTGAGTAAGATGTATAGACTAAAGTGTATAATGTATAATGTGGTATAGTGTGGTCACAGTGTCACACTACAGCTTCTACAATGAGATTTTTCCTTCCTTTTTTTTTCTTTTTTTAAATTTTATTTTGTTTTATTTTGGGGCAAAAGGTTGCAAGAGCGAAGGGTGGATGCAACGGGATGGAAGACGACTGTGTGGGACTGAGATGCATGATATGAAATCCACAAAGAATCTATACAAAGTTAATTTTTTTTAAAAAAAGAATTAAGTAATCAGGAATATGTGGTTTCATATAAAAAATCATTTTTATTTTAAAAAAGAAAGAGGGGAAGGAAGGAAAACACAATTTTAAGAATAAGCTTGTACCAAATGACAGCTTAGGAGGTAACCTCACTGTTACTATAGAAACCCACATAGGGAGAGACATTCCTCTTCATGCTTTTATCCTATTGCTTTCAAATCTCTAGAACTCTTGAACACCGAGCTTTAAATTAGTTCCCAGCCACCATGTTTACATCCACTGAGGATAAGTAATAGGATCAGGGGGTGGGGAAGATCACTGATTCATGCCCCATGCTGAGATCCCACAGCTAATGAGCACAGCAGTTTAGAACATGTTCTAAGATATCAATTACAATTTAATAATAGCAATAATAAAGCAAGATAAACCCCAACATTTGCTGCACTTGAGATACTAGGCCAAGCAAGCTCCTAAAAGATAAAACATCATTAAAAAGAAGGGCTTAGAGAATACGCCTTTCAGGAAAAAGAAATAATTACATGAACTGATACTCAAAGGTCCCCTTTAATCCTGACAGATACTTAAGGAAAATCAGAGAAAGCACAAAAATCCAGAAAGGTTAATAGCACCATGGGGAAAGCACAAAGATCAAGGGGAATGACATTTAAGTTTACTCTATATAGGGCTGAAGTGATACTTCAGCCCTTAAGAGCATTTCCTACTCTTGTATAAGACCTGAGTTAGTTTTCCAGCAACCATATAGCAATTCATAACTGACTGTAACTCTAGTTCTAGAGGATCCAGTTTCCTCTTCTGATCTCCATGGGCTTATATATGTACATGGCGTACATGCATACACTCAGACACACATCACTTAAAATAACAAATATTTTTTTAAAAAAGAGTGCTTTAGAGAATATTATATATAATATATATATGTATTTATTTATAAATATATATACTATATAATGTATTTATATATAAACTATATATACATTATATATAATATATGTATTTATACATATTGTATATGTAAATTTTCTATTTCTAATCATAATGTTCTTCTAAGTTTCATTTCCATTGTTCTCTTACCTATAGACAAATATGGGAAACATGTTCATACATTATTTGGTTATTATTCATAGATTCTGATATCTCCTCTGTACTTCAGGGTATACATGTGCAGCTGTTTTGATGTTTCCTCTAGTACCCTAGTGCTGCAATAACATGTATCCAGAATCTTTGGAGTAAATTGTGAAGTTACTGTAATGCAGAACATAATACCGTGCAGATGAAGCAGCTAATCATATATTCCTTGTTCATTTGTACCTTAAACAGACAATTTGGTTCTGTTGCTTTGGACACATATCTGTAATTAAACATGTAATAGGACAATCAAGGAAGGCTTCTATGTGTAGGTGAATATAGACCTCAGAAGGCCAAACGCAATGTGTGATTTCAATATATTTATCTGTTTCTCATTATTATATACCAAATATTACCTATGTTCAAATTCTGAAATAAATATTTTAGGCAATGAATTAATATTATGATAAGCATTCTTTTTGTTTTCATTTTGACTTTTTAAATTGAGAATTTCATTCATACATACATGCTTCATCAAATCTCCCTAACTCTCCATTGTAATTCATTTTCTGCCTCCCTCTTTCCTTTCCCTCCCAAGTCCATGTGCTCTACTTGTAAACCTACTGAGTCCATTTAGTGATGTCAATATAGATATGGGTATATGACCATCTCCTAGAGCACATGAAGCCTCACACAACTCACATCCTGGAAAATTAATGATTCTTCCTACCCAAGACTATCCATAGTCTATAGGACTTGGCTACAGGGTGGGAGTCCATGAGTCTTTCCCATATCTGTGCTAGGACTTTTGCTGGCTTGATTTAGAACAGGTTTTATGGATGTGGTCACAGAAAAACCAAGATGCCCATCAACTGAAGAATGGATTAACTGTGGTATATCTACACAATGGAGTACTGCTCAGCAGTAAGAAAAAATGGCATCCTAAAGTTTGCAGGCAAATTGATGGATTTGGAGAATATCTTCCTGAGCAAGGTATCACAAACCCAGAAAGATAAGCAAGGAATGTATTCACTCATTAGTGGACTTCAAATAAAAAAACAAAGCATGTCCAAGCTGCAAACCACAACCACTGATATTTGTGTGATCTGAAACACCCTCGACCAGCAACTTTGTGCCTATTCCCTCCAGAGGAACACCTGACCCAGTCTTGATGCTGGGGTGAAGAAAGCAGATCTGCCTGGACTGGATGCTGAACTAAGCCTCCTTGGGCCCTTGGGAACTCCTGCCCTTGCTGGGGAGGAGATAAGGAGATGGGGAGAAGAGAGAGTAACTGGGAGGGGCAGGAAGGGGATGGAGTCTGAACAAGGGGATACATGGATAAAAAATGAGACTTTATTCATAATAATAAAAAAATTAGTCATAAAAAAGACTGTAGATTTAGAGGCTGGAGAGATGGCTCAGCAGTTAAGAGCACTGACTGTTCTTTCGGAGGACCTGAGTTTGATTCCTAGCATCTGCATGGCACCTAACAACTGTCTGTAATTTCAAGATCTGACACCCTTACACAGTTGTGCATCCAGGCAAAACTCCAATTCACAAAAAATAAATAGATAGATAAATAAATAAATAAATGTAGATTTTTAACTTTATCAACAGGTGGTTGGGTGGGTGAGCAAATGAAGAGGGAGAGTAGTAACTTTTTCTTCACTTGTGACTTGTTTCCCCCTGCCACTCATTTCTCTCCTGTTCATACCATATCCACATTTATTGTCTGTCTGAACTCAGCCACCTGCAAGGACCAGATGCTTGGTCACTAACTGTATTGTCATTAGACTATTCTCCCCCTGGGACTGTAAGACATTGTGAGTTCAGAGCTTTTTATTTTCTTATCTCTCCCAGATCCAGACTCCACGTTAGCACACACACAAAAAAGCACTCAATAAAGATTTTCTAGCTGATTAAAAAAAAATGATATAAGTTTGTGGGCCTGGAAAGTTCTATGTATATATACTACTGGTGGGAAAATATGATCAACAGTCTTATCTGTGTAGTGATATATATTTAATAAAGTGAGTCTGAAATAGCAGAGGACATAGCCATCTCTCACACCTTTTGTTTGTTTGATTTTTGGTTTTGGTTTTGCAAGACAGTGTTTTCTGTGCAACAGTCCTGGCTGTCCTTGGAAATTGCTTTGTAGACCAGGCTGGCCTCAAACTCACAAAGGTCCTCCTGCCTCTGCCACCCAAATGCTGAGATTAACAGCATTGCCACCACTGCCTGCAGTCAACAACAGAGCCAAGCCAAGAAGATCAGGTAGTAGGTGTCTCACTTTTAATCCTAGCTTTAGGAATGTGGAAAGAGGAAGTTAAGACAGCTGGGCAGAAGAAGACAGGGGAAGTTTTTGGTGAGTTAAGAAGAGAAAAGTTGGGATTGGAGGATTTCATAGGGATAGGCCTGAGATGTTGGTAGATGAGAAATGCTTGTGATTTGTTTCTCTGTCTCTCTGATATTCCAGTTTACCCCCAATATCTAGCTCCAGGTTTTAATTATGTATTAAATAGAATCCATGCAATTTAGCCATGAACCCTCTGAGATAGAGTAATGACTACTTTGGCAAGAAATGGCCACTGGAACAATGGTGGCATGAATTTTATGGAAATAACCAATAACTCTCTGGATTTAAGGCCAACTTTTCAACTCAGAAGAACTCATACCTGCTCTCATTAACTAGGACACAATAACTGGCTGGGTCATATCATATGTCTTGGGGAGTATCTAATAGATATCCATTATTTAAGGACTGGAGCAAATAATTTTCTTTGTATAAAGGGACTGAATTTGAGACAAAGATATGCTGTAAAAGGTTCTGGCATGGACTTTCAGACCCACAGTCCTATAGAAACACACACAGTGAACAGCTTGGGATTGGAAACACCTTGGACTGACACCATGGATCCCAATCCCCCTAGAGGAACACCTGACTCAGTCTTGATGTTGGTGGGAGAAAACTGTATTTGCCAGGAGTGGAGGCTGAACTAAGCAATATTGGGACGTTGGGATCGTCTGCCCATGGCAGGGATGGGGACATGTGGAGAAGAAAGATTGACCTGATACGGTGGGAGGGGGAAGGGACCTTGATTAAGGATAGACAAGGATAGAAAATGTGACTATTTTCTTATAATAAAAAAGAAAAAAATCACAATGCCCCACAAAAAAGTATAAAAAAAAGTAAATTAGCATATCTATTTAAAAGATGGAAAGTTTACTTTGGGGTATGATTTAGAACTTTTTCATATTCTTTTTCTATTTACAGTGTTTTGAAATTAGCATGACTTTATTAAAAAATATTTAGAAATAATGAAAACAGAGGTAGCAAATCTTGACACCACACACACACACACACACACACAAAGAAAATCACAAGCATGAGAAATCCCCATAAAAAATGCTAAACACTGTTCTGCATGTTCATAATCCCAACTTTGGGGAGGCAGAGACAGGCCCTGGCATCCACTGGCCAGCCTGCCTACCCTTATTAGCTCCAGCCAAAGAGAGACCATAAGTCAAAATAATGTGGTTGGTGCCTAAAGACACCTGAGACAGTCTTCTGGTCTCCATGTATAGATAGGTGTGTGTGTGCGCACGCGTGCACGCACACACACACAGAGTTAATTCACTGTTCCATCCACTCCCTGTTCCTGTCCTCTGACATACTTTTATTTCTGTCTCTTATTGCTTTATGTCTTACTGCTTTGCAATAGGAATTTTAGGACAGAAACAAATGCTACTGTTTCTAATAAATAGAATGTAACCGTAAAAAAGAAAAAGATAAAGAAAAAAGAAATACACACAGTCCCACAGAAACACACAGACACTTGTATTATTTTTACACTAATTGATCTACGGTTTAGGCATATAATTTGCTAGTGCTTGCTCTCAATTTAGCCAATCTTGTTCAGCTGTGTGGCTGGGTACCTTTTCTTAGAGCAGCATTTCAGCTTTTTCCTCTGTGTCTCCTGTGTCTCCTCCTCATCTCCTCCTCGTCCTGTCTCTGGCAGCTCTCTTGGATTGTTCTCTGGCATCTTTGTCTGGATTCTGTCTCTGCTCTGAGATGTTCCTGAGTTTTCTTAGACTGGTAGCCCCACCCACACTTCCTGTTGGCCTTTGGCCAATCAGCTTTTATTAAACTCATAGGCGGGACAAATATTTACATTACAGCATAATCCCACTACAAAGATACACACAGATTTAAGAATAAGTCTCTGGAACCAATAAGGTTCTCGTGAAATTCATCTCAGTATGTCAATAATTACAGGCCAATATTTCAAAGGTACACATTCCCTTGCACCTTGCCCTCTCACCCCTGTAGTTGGATTTCTTCCATTTTTTAAAGAAAAGTGAATAATAGAAACTATTTATAGACATTTCTTTCCTCATGTTTTCTCTAAAGCACAAGAAAACAAAATATGATTGCTGCTTCAAGTCTTTCTCTAAATTTGAAAACTGCTCTATTTTTGCCAATAAAATAATAGTGCTTCTTTTGTAGCAGAAAAGAATCTTGTCTTGATTCTACATCATTTCCATTTAATATAGTCACATACCATGAAAAGAAACAGATGATTGAAAGCTGAGTGTGTCTTTTTATATTAAAAGGTTAAGTTTTCAGATCTCTTCAGGATTTTTTATTGTTGTTGTTTGAATATTAACTTTTCAACTTGAACATCTGTTCATGAGAATCTTTGGTCCCAAAGTGACATTGGCATCTTTGGGTCTCACAGCCAGCAACTGTAGAATAGAGGATTGCAACTGATGCTGAAGTGAGAATGCAAACCAGAACAGAACAGCTAAGGCTTTCCATGTTTGTGTTGATATGATTATGTTTCTACTGTTTTATCAACAAGAAAATCTATTCAAGAAGGGCTGTAAAATCTCTTCCTCTCACAAAACAGAAGCAAGATAAATTTACTAAAGCCTGTTTCACACCAAGTGGATAATATTAGAGCTGAGAAAAATTTTAAAGCATTGAAAATTCAGTTTATTTTTCCATGTTTGAGATTTCTTAAAAATTAACATTTATGTAAGAAGTATTGTGAAACAAAAAAAAAGTCACATTTTTTTTCCCTATGGGAAAAAATGCACTTACAATTAGCATTAAAAGAATCTCAAATCCAGAATATTTTGTTTTTGAAAGAAATGTTCATGAGTATCTGGTAATTCTCATTTGTGAAGATAATCTGACATGTAAAGAATACCTTCAATTAGACAGCATTGCCTCAACCTAGAACAAACCACACACATTATCATTGCCAGATAATACTGCCAACAATCTGTTCAGGCTAAATCTCCAATTCATTTTGATGTTTAAGCTAAATCAAAAATTATGGTACTTTATATTAAGACTTATTAACAGTAAAGTCAAAACTGAAACTAACATAGTTTAAAATTATACATAAAAACTAGTTATATTACCTAAAATTATGTAGCTAAAATCTTTATGAATTTTTGTGTATAACCTTATAAATGTGATGTATACTTTCTTATCATGCATAAATTTACATGTATGATACTTTTATGTATCTATATAATACCTATGCAAAAATGACACATATGGTGATATGTTCTCTAGTTAATAAAGTTAGCCTGGAATATCAGAAAATAGACTCACCCACATTTAAGCTGTGAAAGTCACAGAGTGGTGACCTATGCCTTTAATCCCATTACTCAAGAGACAGGGATTTCTCTGTATTTCTGTGAGTTCAGGGCCTAAGAGCCAATGGTAGTAGTCCACACCTTTAATCCTAACAAGGATTATAATACAGAATTGAAACAGGACATCTTGGCTGGGAAGACATATATGGCAGGAGAAGGCAGAAATTCATTCATTCTGTAGAAGCTACCAGTCAGGTTGAGAACTCTTAAAGATAACACTTACCCTGTTTGGTCTGAGAAGTTGGCTGGGTGAGAATTACCTGTAGTCTGTTTACTCTTTCTGATATTCCAGCTTTTCTGCAATATCTGACTTTGGGTTTTTATTATATGCTAACAAGAGTTCATGCAATAGATATATGATACATATTTGTGGTTGCAATGTGTGTGTGTGTGTGTGTGTGTGTGTGTGTGTGTGTATAATTAAAATGTAAAATTACTTGTATGCCTGAGACACCTGAATTGATGGTTGAGTCTAAATGCTGCTGATAAAGACAGAAGGTGAAAGACTCAAGAAGATGTAAAAATAGTTAATAACCAAAATAGCACTACAAAGATGTGGATGACCTGCCTAGATAGAAAGCATGCACTAATTGTACTGTTTCCCTAACATCAGTAATTAAGCAGTTTGTAAAACTTAACCTGTTTTCATTCTCAAAATGAGTTGGAGTTAACCTAAACAGTCATCCAAACTTACTAAATCTCTGTGCCTTCAAGGTTATATGTTCTTGAATTTAGATTGTTAGGAAAGAATAAAGAGATTATGTGTTCCCCCCAAAAAATAAGTATGGACACTAAAAATAATTATATCTTTATTTGCAGATTTCCTCCAACTCTACTGTTATTTCCAAATAAAAATTCATTAGAAACCCTTTTATATATGCAAGAAGTTCCCAAATATTTCTATGTGACATTGAAATGGTTTATTTATCACCAGTATATGAACTGGTGCAATTACTCCAATCATGTTGTCGAAGACGTAGATCTAAAGACGTGAAATTATCCCAAGTCACAGTGGTAGAAGTTAATGCTCTCATTTGACCTCTAATCTGATGGCAGAGTCTATACTCTTTCTTTTATGCCTACATCAGACATTTATTTTTAAATGGGCCAGGTGTGGCTCCCTGGGAAATTTAATGAACATTTACAATTTGTCTGTATTTTTCCATAGTTCTAAAACAGTCATGTACTTATGACTAAAAATATGAATTTGAAGTCTTCCTAAAACACACAGAGGGAAATATTCTGTTACCGACTAGAGAGTTTGAGCTCAAAGAAGGAATCTAGAGGAGGAAAAAGAACTGGTAACTACTGAGGGAAGACAAAGAAATTTTGTTACAGAGAAGTATATTTTTATTTTAAACTCAATATTTCTGTTTTATAGTAAATTTGATATGTTCACTATTAAATATCCTTATATGTACATGTATGCATTTAATTACACATCACACTAAGGAAAGTGTAAAATCCTCCACATTAATATTTAATATTAGGAACATACATATTATGCTTGATATGTTTTCTAAGTGTTACAAAGCTTTATCTTTATAAATTGGTCCTTATTATTTCCATTGATTATTTTGTGTTAAAGTCTGATTTGCTACATTTTTATAGATCAAACTCTCTTTCGATTAGCATTTTAGTACTTTTTTTAAAATTAATGTTTTTAAAGATTAATTTTTATTTTTATTTATGTGTATGTGGAAATGTGTGCACATGTACACATATTCTCCTTGGAAGCCAGAACAGTCAGACAACATAGGTGGTTTTGAGTTGGCTGATGGAGGTGTTAGGGATACAATTTCATTCCACTGGAGGAGAAGCAACCAATCTTAGGTGCTGAGCCATCCACCCAGCCCTTATTTATTTTTGTGTTAAGACAAGGTGTTCATCTGTCAAACAGGCTACACATACAATTTTTCTCTTCTTTGGGTGCATTAAGATTACACATTTCACCAATTCATCCGACTGTACGTTTTATTAAAAAATGTTTTGTATCATTAGAATCTATGTTTGATTATATAAAACTAAAACTTTAATGCCAATAATCTTTTATTTATTATTTGGATTTTTGATCCATTTTCTCTTACTCTTGGATTAATGTATTTGAGAACATTGAAAGGTTACTGGAGATTGCACTCATTCTGAAGCCTCCCTCCCCTCTTCTTCCTTTTTACTAGTTGATGACTATTTAATCCTTACATATTTGGTATTCTACAGGACTGAGGTTTTTATTCTATTATCATTAATGAACCCCCTAGGAGTTTCAAAATATTTCTCAATCTTTCTAACTGTGACACAATTTTCCTAAAAATAAATATAAGCATCTAAGAAAACAGAAGTTTGGATGTACTATCTTGAATTTAGCACATGCATTTCTGTGGTCCAAATGAGAGGAACTTCCTCTTACCCCCAAAAAATCCTCTCACTACTTGATTAATACCATCCAATGAAAGACCATTTTCCTTAGCTCTATTGATGTTTATTTGTCTGAAATGTCTGTATAACTTGTTTATTTCTTGATATTTCTACCTGTCCTCCATGTCTTCCTTCATTTCAGTTCCAGAGAACCAGATACCCATGGCAAAAGAATGCACATAAAATAAAAAATAATAATAATTTAAAACATTGGAAGTCAACTTCCCCGTTATCTTCTCATACATGCTAATAGTTGATTCTTCATGGAGACCACACTTACGCTCATACTCTTGGTTTCTTTGCTTTTGGTGAACACAGTCTTGGGCAGATCATTCTCTCTAGCAAAGGTTCATAGCACATCATTACATTTCAGTTAAGGTCTTTCAAAATTGGTAAGTTTTAACAATATGTGTTAGTCATTATTTACAGCCTATTTTATTTTCTTGCTATGATTTAAATTTTACATACCAGATTCTTTTTTTGTAAGTACTTTCTTATTATTATTATTATTATTATTATGAACAAAGAAGTCACACTTTCTAACCTTGTATATCCTTATTCAAGGTCCCTTCCCCCTACATACCAGATTCTTATATTACACAACACACTGTGTTGATTTCTAGTTTTTATTGTATTTTTTTTGTTGCCTGTTGTTCTATGAGTCATATGAGTTAATTTTTACATACTGTACAAGTTTCCACATCATACTTTTTTTTAATTTCAAAATTATGATAAATTTATACAAAAATTATAATTAATAATATAAAGAAATCCTATGTGTTCTTGGCCTAGGTTCTCTCAAAGGATCAACCATTAAAAAACACAGAGAATTATAACCCAGACATCAATACCTTCTATTAGGATTTTTATTATGGCGTATTGCTAAATACACTTTCACATCCATCTACTCCCTCGTTAATTTATGGCAAATAATAATTTGCTTTTATTACTACATTTTTTCTAGTGTCAAACATGTCACAAAAATAAAAAAGAATTTATATATGTTTAAAATTCTTACAAGTAATATGTGAAAAGTCAACAATATTTTGGATGCATCAATAAAATGTTTTCAACTTTATAAGATTTTTTAAATATCATCCAATGACTTAGATATGTGAACTGTATGTAACAATTCTCATGGTAAAGGCTACTTGAGCTGATTAAAGTATTTAGAACCTCTTAAGATGCTAGACTGAGATGCAGTGCTTTCTAACATACATGCAGTTTTAGGATCAATGCTCAGTATTCCAAAAACAAGGTAAATGTATAAATAGATAAAATATCCATTCTATAAATACATATGTACATGCTATGAAGATAAGTTTGATTTCTCTTTGATAACCATGTACTACTATGGTTACATGTTCTACAATAAATTAATATGTTAAAGAAATGAGTGGCCTAGCCTTGATACTGGGGGAAGGGTTTAGTCCTGCCTCAACTGGATATTCCAGAGTGTATTGACTCACCATGAGTGCTTACCCCCTCTGAGGAATGGATGGGGCTATGGTGAAGGGAAGCTGAGGGGCGACTGGGAAGAGGGGAGGAATGGCAAACAGTGGTTGGTATCTAAAAATAACGTTTTAGATAAAAATAGAAATAAGCCATCTGTTTTTATTTTTGTCAGGGTGACTATATCATTTCACTTATCCATGGACCTACATTCTATAAATCATTTCATTTCTCTCTATGCTTGCTAAAATTTGTAAGTTATCTTTTTTCTTTGTTTGTTTCAAACTCACTATTTTAGTAAATCCATAGTATCCAATTGTGATTATATTTCTCATGTGTCCAGGGATTGGTGATTTGAACATGTTTTATGCATATGTCAATCATCATCTAAATAGTTTCTTCTATGAATCATGAATTCCTAACATTTGCTCAATTTCTAAATTTACTTCTAAATGTAAAATGAACTTTAAATATTTTTTATATAACTAAGAAGTCTTTCTTCCTTTGACATTTGGCTAGGAAATATTTTTCACAATAGTACACAAATGAAATTAGGGCATTTAAAAACAGCAGGAATACAGGGAGGATACCTAAATATGATAAAATCAATTTACAAAAAGCCAACAGCCAGCATCAAACTTAATGGAGAAAAACTCAAAGCAATCCCACTAAAATCAGGAACTAGACAAGGATGTCCTCTCTCCCCTTATCTATTCAATATATTTCTCAAAGTTTTAGTTAAAGCAATAACAGAAAAAGGTGATTAAGGGGATACAAATTGGAAAAGAAGAAATGAAACTATCTCTATTTGCAGATGACATTATTGTATACATAAGTGACCCACAAAATTCTTCCAAGGAACTGCTACAGCTGATAAACACCTTCAGCAATGTAGCAGGATACAAGATTAACTCAAAGAAATCAGTAGCCCTTCTATACTCTAAAGATAGAAGAAATGGAAAAGAAATAAGGGAAACATTACCTTTCATAATAGCTGCAAATAGTATTAAATACCTCGGAGTAACTATAACCAAAGACGTAACAGATCTATTTGACAAAAATTTTAAGTCACTAAAGAAAGAAATTGAAGAGGATATCAGAAAATGGAAATCTCTCCCTTGTTCCTGGATAGGTAGGATCAACATAGTGAAAATGGCAATTCTACCAAAAGCAATCTACAGATTCAATGCACTGCCCATCAAAATGCCAACACAATATTTTACAGACCTTGAAAGAACAAACTCAATTTCATTTGGAAAAACAGGAAAGCCAGGATTGCCAAAACAATTTTGTTCAACAAAAGAAACTCAGGAGGCATCACCATCCCAGACTTCAAGTTATACTATAGAGCTACAGTAATAGAAACAGCCCGGTACTGGCATAAAAACAGACTTGTGGATCAATGGAATAGAATTGAGGATCCAGACATTAACCCAAAAACCTATGAACACCTGATCTTCGACAAAGAGGCCCAAAATATTCAATGGAAAAAAAGATAGTATATTTAACAAATGGTGTTGGCATAGTTGGATGGTTGTGTGTAGAAAAATGCAAATAGATGTGAGCCTGTCACCCTGCACAAAACTCAAATCCAAGTGGATCAAAGACCTCAACATAAACCCAGCCACTTTAAACTTGATAGAAAAGAAAGTGGGAAATATACTTCTACGAACTGGCACAGGCGACCACTTCCTAAATATAACACCAGTGGCACAGACACTAATATCAACAACCAGTAAGTGGGATCTCCTGAAGCTGAGAAGCTTCTGTAAAGCCAAGGACACTGTCAATAGGACAAAATGACAGCCTACAGAATGGGAAAAGATTTTCAACAACCCTACAAGTAATAGAGGACTAAGATATATGAAGAACTCAAGAATCTAGAGCTCAAAACCTTGAATAACCCAATCAAAAAAATGAGATTCAGATCTAAAAAGGGAATTCTCAGCAGAAGAATTATGAATGGCTGAAAGGCACCTGAAAAAGTGCTCTTCATCTTTAGCCATCAGAGAAATGCAAATCAAAACAACTTTGAGATACCACCTGATACCTGGTTAGATTGGATAAGATAAAAGACAGAGAGGACAGCCTATGCTGGAGAGGATGCAGAGCAAGGGGAATGTTCCTCCATTGTTGGTGGGAGTGTAAGCTTGTTCAGCCACTTTGGAATGCACTATGGAGGTTTCTCAGAAAACTGAGAATCAATCTCCCCAAGGACCCAGCAATACCACTTCTGGGTGTATACCCTAAAGATGCACAGTCACACTCCAAAGGTATTAGCTCAACTATGTTCATAGCAGCATTATTTGTAATAGCAAGAACCTTGAAACAACCTACATGTCCCTCAACTGAAGAATGGATTAACAAACTATAATACATCTACACAATGGAGTACTACTCAGCAGTAAGAAAAAATGATATCCTAAAATTTGCAGGCAAATGGATAGTCTTGGAGAATATCCTCCTGAGCGAAGTATCACAAACTCAGAATGATAAGCAGGGGATGTACTCACTCATTAGTGGACTCTAAACAAACAAGCAAACAAGAAAAAAGCAAAGCATGCCCAAGCTGCAAACCACAACCACTGAACAGCTTGGGATCAGAAACACCCTGGACTGACACCTTGGATCCCACTCCCCTTAGAGGAACTTCTGACCCACTTTTGGGGGATGGAGAAAGCTGGATCTGCCAGGAGTGGAGACTGAACTAAGCAATATTGTGTCAGTGGGACCATGGGACTGCCTGCTGCCTGCCCAGGGAGGGGATGGGGAGTTGTGGAGAAGAAAGAATGACCTGATGTGGCAGGAGGGGGAAAGGATCTTGAATAAGGATATACAAGGATAGAAAGTGTGACTTCTTTGAAAAAATAAATAAATAAAATTTTTTTAAAAAAGACCCAAGCATGTTCAGGGCCTCTCTCTGTCTCCTTATCTCCTGCTTCTCTGCTTCTACACTGGCCTGGGAACTCTCTCTTAAATAAACTCTCGTGTGGCCTTGGGAAAAAAAAAAGAATGCAGTATGGCAGTTCCTCAGAAAATTGAGAATCAATCTCCTCAAGGACCCAGCAATATCACTTCTGGGTGTATACCATAAAGATGCACAGTCACACTCCAAAGGCATTAGCTCAACTATGTTCATAGCAGTATTATTTGTAATAGCAAGAACCTGGAAACAACCTAGATGCCCATCAACTAAAGAATGGCTTAACAAACTGTGGTACATCTACACAATGGAATACTACTCAGCATTAAGAAAAAATGATATCCTAAAATTTATAGGCAAATGGATGGATATGGAGAATATTCTCCTGTGCAAGGTATCACAAACCCAGAAAGATAAGCAGGGGATGTACTCACTCATTAGTGGACTCTAAACAAACAAACAAACAAACAAGAAAAATTCTAAGCATTCCCAAGCTGCAAACCACAACCACTGAACAGCTTGGGATCAGAAACACCTTGGACTGACTCCTTGGATCCCACTCCCCCTAGAAGAACACCTGACTCAGTCTTGAGGTTGATGGGAGAAAACTGGATCTGCCAAGAGTGGAGGCTGAACTAAGCAATATTGGGACAGTGGATCCTTGGAATCATCTGCTGCCTGCCTAGAGGGTAGATGGGGAGTTGTGGAGAAGAGAGAATGACCTGATGTGGTGGGCTGGGGAAGGGACCTTGAATAAGGATATACAAGGATAGAAAGTGTGACTTCTTTGTTCATAATAATTAAATAAAATAAAAAAAATTATTTGATAATAGTCCCCCTTATTCTGTCTTCTTTTTCTGAAAGATACCTCTAAAACTGATACTACATTGTTGACAATAATAAAAGCCTTAACTTAAAATATAACTCTACTATAATTTGGCATATTTATTAACTTATCATCTTAAAATGCATGAAAGAACTCATACTAGCATAAGACCTTATGAATGTAATCAATATAAAGGCTTTTCATGACTGAAAGGCTTTATCATCTCCAGATTAATAAAAGAACCCTACTGAAGAAAAACACTGTGAATGTATTCAATGTGGTAAACCTTTTGCAGATTCCAGATATCCTAAAATTCATAAAAAAAAAAAACTCTTGCTGGAGGAAGACATCCAGGGCCCTTCTGATACCACTCATCTCAAGCATATACGAGCCACACATGAGAATTCAATTCATGGCAAGTCTAACAGGCTAGTTTGTGTATGTGATCCTCAATACAGCTTTTACAAGGGGTCTCCATACAGCTATTAGTTAGGGTCTTTTACAAGAATCCAACTCCAGTTCTCACATTTGCATGGTTAGCATTTGATTAATATAAGAAGTCTCCTTGTTCTTCTTCCACTTCTTAGTATCTAACTCTTTAGTCTTGCATTTTGCTCCATAATTGCTGTTTTCATTTTATTGGTCTTCCTAGAATTAGTTAAATATTTTACTGATCTTCCACTATGGCAGTTTTATGTTTTTCAAGTATTTATTTCCTTATTATTTCTCTGATGTTTGTTTTTCAGTTTATTTATTATCTTCCAAGCTTCTATAGGCTGATCACTCCTTTTTTTCCTCCCAAATATACTCTCAGGAACTGACAATACAGCCTTTTCTCTTCTTTGAACCTCCAAGAAACTCCTGATAGAAAAGATATGTCTAGTGACAATGAAATCATTTAATGATTTAAACAAATATTTACATACTTTTTCTCACAAGGAAATGGGAATGCCAGGTGACCTAGCTTGTATGTGAGAGAAACGTGGAAGTTTGCCTGAGGGATGGCATGTGTTGGACAGTCCTGAATAGCCTACAATTTTTCCTTTATGTATTATTCTATCCACATCTACAAACAGCATAAGCTTGTTCAGCCATGGTCATGAGGTCCTAAGGAACCAAATGATAGAACTCCTTTGAAGTCTAGGCTGAGAACTGGCACACTGTGGCTGCTGCCAAAAGTCTTTGATCAAGACAAGTGTAAGGACAGCATGGGTAAAGAGACTGATAAGATTTATTTGGTGAGAAATCAAAGACTCATATTCAAAGGTTACTTACATGGAGAGATAGAAATATCACAAAAGACATAAAAACAGATAGGAACCCTGGGACAATTTTTGTAATTGCTCCACTCTATCTGGGCATATTTATGAACTGATTATAATCTCTATTACTATTAAATGAATATTTGAAAAAATAATATTCAAATTTTAATATCTAGATTTACTAGCTATTCTCTAAAAGATATTTGACCTAATTTAGTTAGTCTAGTTATAATGTTGGAAGGAAGTCATTTTTCCTTATGTGTCCCTTTACTGAACAGATTTGGTTCAACTATGAATGACAAGTGTGTGTTTGTGTGTGTGTGTGTGTGTGTGAGAGAGAGAGAGAGAGAGAGAGAGAGAGAGAGAGAGAAGGATTGGCAGTAATACCCATTCACATCATTCACAGCTGCAAAAATACTCTGGCTAGGAGGTCAGGCAGTTGTTTAGTGATACCCGTTTTTCCTCAAAGCATTCCTATATCAACAGACTTCCTTGTATGTGCTTCAAGTAGATATGTCATGTAAATTTATTCCTTGACATGCAATTCAGAAAATTGAGTCTATTTTATAGAGTTCACTGATGTTAAAGTCCATGAACAGTTTATTGTGTAGTTTACACTCAATCAGGCTGCCTGGTATAATTTTTCCCAAGGGATCAAAGCCCCATATTGTTATTCCCTTCCCAAGTAGCTCTACTTGCCTTGTAATCCCGGGGAACTCATGATTGCCATCTGCAGTGACTTCCAGAGAATTTTTACTAAATGGTTGTATTTTTCTTGAACCTCTTAGCAGAAACTTGAAAAAAAAAAACTTGTAAAGTATAAAAAAGATTGTTTAGTGCATGATCCATTAAAGACTTGTATTCCACATCAGAAAAAAAAAGCAAAATTATAATTTGGGAAGAAGTTCTAATTTTTTTTCAAGGGCTGTTCACCTTAAACATAATTCAATCAAATTGACCACAGGTTAAGATACTGTACAACTATTACAGAAATCTACTTATATCAACATTTAAGTGCTACATTCAAAATCCATGTAGGATTTTTGGTATACTTAGGCTTTATACATTTTAATATATCATTTTATAAATATGATTTACTTTTAAACACCAGCCAATATTTGTTAGTCTGCTATGACTTTGCTGAACTCTTCACCTCCAGGAATATAGCTAAAAATACTAATAGATGTCTCTCATGAGAAGAGCAGGATTAAGTCAATGGCCCAGATGCATACATTTCATGTGTACATAGTTTTGCAATTTTTTATCCAGGAAGGCCATGTCCAGAGATTTCTAATGGGTATATCTCTATTTGTTTTATTTTTGAAACTATAATATAAGTATACCATTTTCCCCTTCTCATTCCTCCCTTTCAAACCTCCCTTAAGTCCCTCTTTGTTCTCTTTCAAACCTGTGCCCTCTTTTCTCCTTCATTGTTCGTATGTGGATAGATACTATTAGTATATACATATGCATTTCTCAATGTATCCTGCTCTGTCCATATAATGTTACTTGTATTTTGTTTTCAGGGTCTATCAGTTGGTGTTGGATAACTATTTGCTGTGTTCTTCACTGGAGGAGATTTCTTTAGATTTATGCAGTCCTTAATTGCCTTCATTTCTTTGTTTATTGTTGAGGCCTCCTGGCCTTTCCTCTGCCCACATTAGCATGTCTGCTCTTGTTGATGTGGTTCATCCCATATTTAGGCAGTCATGTTGGTGTGAGTTTGATGTTCCTTCTGACATTAGGAGACACCATCTTAATCAAATGCCCTGAACCTTTGACTCTTACAGTGTTTCCATCTCCTCTTTCACAATGTTCTCTGAAATGAGCACAGGAGTGGTTTGTAGATATATCCATTGGACTAAGTTGGACAACTCTAAATTTTGATTGCTTGTGCTTTTTTTTTAATAGTCTATTTTGTAAAGAAAGGTTTCCTTGAGGGGAAAAGACTATACTCATGTGTGGGTACAAGGACAAATATTCAGAGTGTTTGGGAGGTTATTCTATTTCAGGAATGTGGTTCTCCTCCATGATGAATAACTTCACTATTCTTGGGGAATTGGCCAGGATTTCAGTACCAAGCATGATTTCCCTCTTGTTGAGTGAATCTCAAATCCTATTAGAGACCTCTTTGTCACTATCAGATATGTGTGCCTCTTCTCTGCTTTCAGGCTTATTGTGTCATTCTGATCAATGTTGCGATCCACACTGCTATAGAATCATGAGACAGAGTGTTGGTTGCTCTCTCCTTTTACAAGGCATCAGGAACCTTCTGGTACCATGTAAGATAGTCTTCACAGAGGAGGACTTCAGGTCAGTCAGTTCCAGCTCAGGGGACTCTGAGCCCTGTGTCTTAAGCACATGATGACTTCAGTAATAGAGACTTGCCTTCCCTGTATAGGGGAAGCCAAGAGCAATAGCAATATCCCTTAATATTTGGCGACTCTTGTGGATATCCCTGAAAAAAATTCAAGAGGGCTTTTATGTTTGGTGTTGGGTTTTTCATTAGGTAGTCATTAACTTCTGAAGGAAGCTTTGTCAGCCCAAATGAGGAAATTACATTTAAACTTTATATTATAATTTTGAAGAAGATAGTTACAGTATGTGTGATTTTTTTATGATTTTTTCAGACGTCCTTACTGTTATTTACACTTCTCTCTCCTTCTTCTCTTTTGAACTCCCTCCGCTTTTGGAATAAGGATCATTTAATGAGAGATAGAGTTCATGCAACAACTATCTTCATGAGTATAAATTATCTGACTCAACATGATTTGTTCTAATTCCATGCATTTACCTGCAAAGTTCATGCTTTGTTTTTCTTGAGGGTAGAATATTTTATTGTGTACATGTGTCACATTTTCATTATATATACATCAGTTATAGGGGACTTAGGTTGTTTCTATTTCCTAGATATTATGAATAGAAAAGCAAAGACTATAGCTAAGCAAGTGTCTATAAAGTAGGATATTGATATTATGCCAAGGAATGGTATAGCTGGGTCAATGGTAGTTTTATTTTTGGCTTGTTGGAATTTCTGATTACATAAATAGCTTCATCCATTGTCAGTCTGACCAATAGTGAATAAGGGTTGGTTTTTCTCCACCCCTTCTAGCATTTGTTTGTGGGTGTTGTGTTCAGTTTTGCCATTTTGACTGCGTTCAAAATAAAATCACAATGTAACATTGATTTAAATTTTTATGATTCATCAGGATGAGGAAAATTGTTGAGATATTTCCTAGCCATTTATTTTAGGAATAAAGCCAACTTGATCATAGAGAATAATATTTGTTTTCATGTCTGCATTCTGTTTGCAAGTGCTTTATTGATTATTTATGAGACTCTGTTCAGTGGCATCATTGTCCCATGACTTTGTTGTATTTTTATCTGGTTTGATACTGGCTTCATAGAAGAAGTTTGGGAACGCTCCATATTTTCCATGTTTCCAAAAAGTCTGAGGATTATTGAAGGAGATCCTTTGAAGGTCTGGTAAAATTTGTGGTGAATTGATCTGGCCCTGGTGGTTTTATTTGTTTTCCTGTTTCCTTGTTTGTTGTTTATTTGTCTTTTTTCTGAAAGGCCTTTGATTTCTGTTTAAATCTCTTCATTTGTTATGGTTTTATTGAGGTGATTGATATTTTCTTGGTTTAATTTTGGTGATTAGGCTAAATCTAAAAGATCATGCATCTTTTTTTTGTTTTTAGATTTTTAAACTTTATGGGTTTGTCATGAATGGGAAATGTCAAGAAGACTTTTTGAAGTAGATCCTGTAGAACAGATGTGAAAGATCTGGAGGGTAGATATGCTGGATGCTTACAAAAGGAATTAGTCATCAATGGCAGGAGAAGCAGACCCAGGCTAGATCCTCCTCACATTCTTATTATTATTATAGTTATTTTTATTATTATTTATACCAGGATTATCACTTACTTTCACCTTTTAAAGTGGTGATTTATATCACACTTACATTATTGTAGATATTTCTTCTCATGCAATGGTCCTATTCAAGGTGATGACTGTTAGCCAAGTCTATGTATTATTAATTTGCATATACTTCATCATTAACTTCAGATAATATGTGATGAAATAACTAAATGGTTCGTAAACAACTTAGTAGATACTGAATAATTTAAAATTTATTTTAGAATATTGCAGGGTTAAATATAGAATTAAAAAATTAATATCAGGATTTGTAGAATCCAGAGGCTAAAAGGAAAACTCAACAACTAGGAGATAGTAAAAATATCTCCCTATCTTGAATCAGAAGGACCATAATGTGTAAAAGAGAAGGCCTAGAGTCAATTCACAGAAGTACTTGAATTCTAAATGTCATCATATAAGGTGTAAAATATAAAGGATTAGACTCTATGATTCTGTCTAGAATCCAGACCTCAACATAAACCCAGCCACTTTGAACTTGATAGAAAAGAGAGTGGGAAATACACTGCTACGAATTGGCACAGGCGACCACTTCCTAAATATAACACCAGTGGCACAGACACTAAGACCAACAATCAATAAGTGGAATCTCCTGCAGCTAAGAAGCTTCTGTAAAGACAAGGACACTGTCAATAGGACAAAACGACAGCCTACAGAGTGGGAAAAGATTTTCAACAACACTACAAGTGATAGAGGACTGATCTCTAAGATATATGAAGAACTCAAGAATCTAGAGCTCAATACCTTGAATAACCCTATCAAAAAATGGGGTACAGATCTAAAAAGGGAATTCTCAGCAGAGGAATTACAAATGGCTGAAAGGCACCTCAAAAAGTGCTCCACATCTTTAGCCATCAGAGAAATGCAAATCAAAACAACTTTGAGATACCACCTAACACCTGATAGATTGGCTAAGATAAAAAGCACAGATGACAGCCTATGCTGGAGAGGATGCAGAGCAAGGGGAACACTCCTCCATTGTTGGTGGGAGTGTAAGCTTGTTAAGCCACTTTGGAACACAGTATGGAGGTTTCTCAGAAAATTGAGAATAAATCTCCCCAAGGACCCAGCAATACCACTTCTGGGTGCATAACCTAATGATGCACAGTCATACTCCAAAGGCATTAGCTCAACTATGTTCATAGCAGCATTATTTGTAATAGCAAGAACCTGGAAACAACCTAGATGTCCCTCAACTGAAGAATGGATTAACAAACTGTGGTACATCTACACAATGGAGTACTACTCAGCAGTAAGAAAAAATGATATCCTAAAATTTGCAGGCAAATGGA